>JAAAKL020001977.1:0-28075 GCA_010016065.2 Carybdea cf. marsupialis auct. non (Linnaeus, 1758)
ATGTAGTGGTCCCTTACGAATATCATACTTGCGGGTACCATCCCTGTTCTGAAACTGGCGCGTCTCCTTGATTAGAGCGCAATTGGAGCGGGGTCGACAGCCTTTACAGCCCCTTCCTTCGTTCTCTTTTGGAAGTTTGGCTTTAACTAGGGAGTTTTTCAGGGTTTTACTTGAAAAAGGTTTATCAACCGAAAGCTTGTAGAGTCTCCGGGCAATTTTAATGTTTATATATATATATATAAACATTAAAATTGAGTGATGGCATAGTATTCGTTATGGGTGTGGGAGATCCTGCGTTCGATACCCGCCAGTGCCGTAAGCACTTCATGTTTATAAAGTTCTATACTATGTAGTTCGTGAATGCTTGTGTGTCTATCTGAGTACATATATATATATATATATACGTACTCAGACAGCAATATATATATATATATATATATACATAAGTATATCATATATAAATACATATGTATGTATATGCATACATAAATAAATGTATGCATTATATACATAAATATGTATGCATACATATATACATACATACATAGGCCTACTTATATGTATACAGATATATATTTATATATTTATGCATATGCATGCTAATATATGGTGGTATAAGAAAGCAGATAGTTAGCAACCTCAGAATCTTCCTCCTGCGACAGCAGCAGTCATATGAACGTTGCGGGACCAAAAACCTAAGGTAACTGCGATGATTTGTATTCGGTTTTCCCTTACTGTATTGTGCACTCTGGCAATATTCTCAATATTGTTTGATCGTGTACTTACATATGCGTACGGTCGAGAGATTTCAAATACAGTTTTACAACAAACTTTATCAAATATCACCACGAGCGAGTGTGCGGCGCTAAAAATTACTCTATGTTTTCAATCAGTACGTACAACGTTATGGACTGATGAATGCAAGTATGGATATTCGTAAGGTATGTCAATGGTAAGACATACAGATCCTCAATACAATACACTACAGCATGAGGGCAAGCAATATTCATACGGCTCCTCCTTCACCATAATTAAGTGGATGTTATGGCTCTTCAGGGAAGAAAGCACAGCAAAGGAACATTACAACTATAGCATTGAATAACATTAATGTTGATTCACGATTTAATTGCGTGACGATCGTCCCAAAACAATAAGAAAACTATTTCCATCTCCTATACCATTACCTCATTTATAGGAACTATTTCCTGATTTCATAAAGACGCGGAAAAATGGGAGTTACTCTTGAAGACAATACACTCAAGAGTAGACATCGCTGGTGCTACGTCATGCTGTGATATTTCAACTAACATGTATTGCTCAGAAATTCTGACCAATACCCAATCCCTCAATATGGCATCACTCCAAAACAAGTCACCAAATAAGAAATCGCTGAACAACCAATTAGTCATGCAGTAAGCGACCATGTAACCCGTAGTAACGACCCTGAAAAGGGGCATGTATCCATGTCATCGCAACTTCACAGGGGAATTTTTCAGATAATTCCATAGGGGGGGCGCCTCTTGTAGCAACTCTCCAGACTACTTAAGAAGTACAGCTGTACTACTAGACCGAATCACAATTGATATGTTGCTAGTCTCGACTTTCTGGTTGAAAGTAAGGGGAACCGCGACATAATCGTCACCAATAAGGAAGGTACTAATGAAGCTTCCTAGAATCAGGTATGAGCCCTTCATGCCTTACAATTTATTAGGGCATGTTATCTTTCTTCAGATGCTCGTAAAAAGCATAATGGAAACAATGGGATGATTGGAAAACAAAAACAACCAGAAAAAATTATATTTAAGAGAAAACAAAGAGGGAACTCAGTTATGTTTTCTTCTTCTCCCTTTTTGCTTTACGGTTTTTGTTACCACAATTTTGCAGGGTCAGCTGCTAGGGTCTTCCTTCTTCTTTTCTGTCAGTGCATGTTTAGATTGAACATCAATGTGGTTAGTATCTCCTTTTACACTGTCTCTCCATCACTTCTTTGCTCTTCCCTTTGGCTTCCTTCCTGGTATGACTGCAACCATTTCTTCCCCTGGAACGTCTACCTCATCCATCGCTCCATGGCAACATGCTCATACCATCTCCATCCTTATCTTCCCCATTTTCTGCTTGATGTCATTTCTCAATGCTCTTACTATGTTTAAGTTTCTTTGCTTGTTTCTCAATGTCATTTGTTTGATCCTTTCCAGCATGCTTGTTTCTGATCTTTACGATACTCCATCTACCATATTCCCCATTGTTCTGACTACTGTTCCGTATAAGGAATCTGAAGCTATTGTGGTAATGTAAACTCTCACCTTGAACCTTCTCGGCATCTTCCTATCGTTAATAACCTCTGATATCTATGTCTCTCTACTTGGCAAATGCTCCTGACACTCCTGCTCTTACTGCAGCCAATATTCCTCAACTTGCATTTATTGTCAGTACAAGGCTCTTGAACTCCAAGAACCGCTTGAGAGCTGCGTTGCTTTTGCCCTAATCTCTCCCCTACTACTTACAATAACTTTTGTCTTCTTCGCGTTTACTTTCAAGTCCTTTTGCCTTTGATCTATCTACAAACTCAGCCACCTCCTCTGTAGTGCTTTCTCACTGTCTACTTTAACGGCTGCATCATCAGCAACGTGAAGTTCACATGCCAGCATTAAATTCCTCTGCTGGTAATCAATTCAATTCCGATGTTAAACTTAAAACTCTTAACATACTTAGATCTGACGACATATTTTGCACTACAACACTTCCTCTCCGCCATCTTACCATGTTTTTGGTATATTTCTTCTCCGGAGGCACCAGCGCACCACTGCACAGATCTCCAGGAAGCTTTGCATACTCCTTTACAAATTCTGCAAAAATACTGGGGGCCTTTTCCTTCACGATGTTTCTCCTGCGGTTGCTTTTTAACCCAAACTCTCTTTGTTGTTCCCTTTTCTGTGCTATACCTCACTTCTTGTCTTTAAAAGTTCTAATTATCTTCTCTCTGTGATTTTCTCCTGTACCTGCAAAATGTTCTGAAGCAGTTTGATAACCTTTAAAATCCTCACACCGATAGCTGCCCTTTCCTCGTGCATACAATGACCATTTCACTTACCTCCTTTCCAATAACATGGGCAGTCTATAGCATCCTGCTGCCTTTCTAATGTTTGTTTTCTTCATGGCGTCTAGCAAGCCCTGTCCCTTTGTATCTTGATCTGGGCCTTCCGCTGATGGGTATTACCGGACTGGGTCTCTCTCATTTACCACACTTTACATTGCTGTTATGTTACTCTCTCTATCTCTTCTTTGTCTTCCCTGGTCTGTGAGTATAAGTCTTGGCTCCCCGTTTCCTAGTTTCCAATCCCATTACTTTCACGATTCTGTAGTGACGCAATGAAACAAAAGACATCCCAAATCCCACTCTCTTGTTAGTACCGTAGTAGCGTTGTGGAGAAAACTTTGAAAAAATACGCTTGAAGTTATGTATGACATAATTCTATCAATTTTTCTTGCTTGTAAAATCACAAGAAAGGAAAATTTGAAATTAGTACGTTAACGTGACAAGGAGTAGACATTAAAAGGGCCTGGCAATGATTTTCCACACTGATCTCTTAACTTCTCTCTCGAAAGTACATATCTAGATTAAGATTTCTAAACTAGGACTGGTACACGGATCTAAGTCAGCTACTCAAGGCTTGTAATAAATAATATTGCCTCAAGACAAAGTAAAATCATTAGCACGTTCGGTCATATCATTATCTGCCCAGAGACCGCCAGACGGACAGGCAGACGGATATGGATTCTTCGAATACAAACTACAATCATCGACTAAATTTAATAAGAGCTCTTTGAATTTTTGAAAACCGAAATATTCTGTCGGAGTACTGTTACAAGAATCCATTTAGGAAATTACATAAAGCGCCGCCGCACTTAAGTGTAGCATAAATTAAAACACTACTCTGTAGTGAGACACGGTTTTTAAACTAAATAACTCCCAAGCATTGAAATGGCGCCACAACAATTCCACATTATGTTCAAAATAACTAGTCAATGCTTTTTCTTCTTCCTTTGCAATCAGTTATGCAATCAAGATCTGCTGTTTTCAACATCTTTAAGGCAGCTCACCGATTTTGATACAGAAATCTATGAATTGGCTATTCTTACAAACCTTAACATGAAAGGACCCAAAACATACTACAAAGTGGGAACGAGAATTCCGGTGAAGTGATTTTTGAGGAGAACAATATCTACTTCCCTTACTGATTTAGCACTTGCAACGGTTCATTCGTTTTCCGACCGGCTACCCTTGATTGTTTATCTAGAGTCATTTTAAGTTCAGCTCCCACGACGGTGATGTAAACAAATTTAATACGAATGAAAACGACAACAACATGAGATTGTAAAACTCAAAACGCTAGTCAGCACAGGAGGTCATGGCTACCCTCTGGTACGGTATGGCGAAAAGAGATCTTAGCCACCAAATACCGCATCTTAGGTTAAACAAGAATTTATAAGCAGATGCATATTTATGAAATGGTTATGTGAATCAATCTAACCGACTTTTGAGGCAAAATGTAGGGTGAAAAATGACTCCACGATAAATTTCCATAGCAGCTTTCGGGTCGGCAAACTTTTCATCGTGGATTTCTTTTCTGGTTTTACCGTTGAAAAGGTAGTGTGGAACGCACATAGAGGAGCGTGGTCGGGGAGCTAAGCAAAATGGATGACAACAACAAGCATGATGATGACGATTTTGATGATGACTGATCCGAAAAGTCTATCACATGATCAATACGAATTATTGTGAGGAACATTTACAGGTGGTTAAGTAAACTGGGGTTATACGATTTAAAATCTTTTCAACTGCGTTACAATTTAGCGATCGAGGCGTTATCCATTTATCCCATAATGGCTCCCTGTCTTATAACGTATGACTCCCTCCCAATGCGTATACCTTATTTGGTTTTTACTCGTTCTCTAAGAGAGGCTATCTATTTCATGGCCTTTGTGATTACGAAGACCAAGAAGGGAAAGGGACAGCTGTGATCCAAATGGAAGTGTAGGATCATTTCTGTTACAAAGGGTGTTTTAAACTGTTGGTATCCGTTAAGAAACGTTTCAATCGCGATATATCTTCTTCACAAAATTTTCTCTTCTAATTATCTTTTTACTCTTGAACTTAAATAACATCATAAAAATCTGTTTTCTATGTGATATGAAAAGGGAATAAATGTGCAATATAAATTTTTAAATAAGGAACATATGCCTTATCCTTGCTCTTGAGATTTTCTTAATACCAGTGGAGTTCTGAGCCAAATGATTCCTACAAAGAGATTCCTAAGAAAACCCAAATAGTCCTAGTAAACTTCGCGATCTCTCGCCGTACACTCCGATAAGAATTTCCGTTTCGTACCCCGTTAAGAAACGCACCATTTTGAGAGCATTTACCAATAGTGATAGTTATTACGACAATCTGTAATAACTATCACAGGGTCATGACGATGTATCTGTTCTTAAAATTTCCAAACTTTTCACCCCAGTTACATAAAGAACACTCAGTGAGAGTAATCACGCTCGGTTTGCCTTCGTGATACTCAGATGTCGAGACGATCGATGTTGAAACACAAACCAGCTGACTTCAGGGCGACCAAAACAAAATGGATTTAACCATATAGTCTTGCTCCTAGTCGACAGCTGAATCAGATTTTAAAACTACCAGAGTCTGCTATCATACCATAATGTTCATCAGCAACCGCTAAAGGAAGGACTTTATAATGACAGCTTTTGGGCTTTCTTTACTAAAGTATGCATGCCCTACGGCAAAACCACATACAAGAAAAATAGGATCATGATCGCGATTGCGTCAGTCAATGGGAATGAAAAAAATGTTTCGCTGCTCAGCCTCACATAATCGTTCCAGGATGAAACATTCGGCAAAACACTGGGGTTATTAGCATCAGATTATAGTAAATTGATAAAGTAATGGAATCTGTTGTGCTATGCGACCTTCATCAACTCAATTTAAACCTGTTTATGTGTTCTTGTCGGCATATTAGTTGTAAATGACTTATTGAATGTTAACAGCGGTTACACCATTGTTTAAACCTGTTTTCAACCTTACAAGGTATAGTAGTTACCCAATATTTTCAATGATTCTCTGTGAGATCTCTCAAAACAGCAGGAAATGAACATCCACCCTACGCCCTGCTTCGAAAAATGTTTTGCAAAATTGGCTTACTAAGTTTCTCATCATCAGCAAATTTCTTAGTGAATAATCAGATCTGTCTCAACTAAGCGAATACATGCGCGGGTGTAGGTTCACAGACAACCTAATAAACATGAAGGCTTCTGAAGGCTACTTAAAACTGCGAAACCGGAGTAGCACAGGGGCAAGCAAACGATTCAAGTTCAATACTTAACAAAACCAAAGACGTGAAGATGACGGAGTCCTATGAAGTCGGCCCAAGTTCGTATAGCAATACCTAAAAAGTTGGGTCGACGTCCAATCTACGCTCATCTCCATATCAAGACAAAACTGCCTACGACCTCGGGCGAAATTCAACCTCCCATCTTCGTATTACGTATTTGAAAATAACTCACTTGAACCGATCTTTCTGATAAATTGCCTCAAGAGCTCAAGTGAACATTTCATAAGAACATTATCTTTGCACTTAATTACATCGATCATTGTTTTCGTTTGTTTCTCATAGTCAAAGCATTATTAGTTCAACAATACATGTTCTCTTATCACCATAAAGATTCAAGGAAGCTCTGACCAAAATATAGTGGCAAATCGACCCAGTTAGAGACCGTAAAATACGGGGCTCATCAACTTTCATAAATAAATCTTTTCGCTGGTCACTATAGATGTATTTGAAAACATACAAACTCTCTGAAATAAAACCCAATGTACAACTTTCCGTCGCATCAAACGCCAATAATAGCATCTTTTTGATACCCGACATGTTGAAGAATCTAAACTATCTGTGGTATTTCTCGAAGCAGTGCAGACGGCGAATCATTTCCAAGTGTTCTATTTTGGGGAAAGGTACATCAACACTGTCTTTTCACAAATCTGCACTTATGAGCATAACTATTTCAACCAGGTCAAAATCGATTTCTGAAGTGAATACATATTACATACCAAGCACTAAAATATATTTATGTGATTTCTATTTCACGTGAAATTGTAGGTCTGTATTCCCTTTAAGTCACCATGATAAAAAATTTCCTATTGAAGTTCAACGCGTTTTGGAAATACTCAATACAACTTGCTTTCCATGAAGCATCTTGGAACTGCTATTGCATCATTTAATACAGAACCTTGAGTATCATTTTAAATTTGGTTCCTGTTCTATCAAGCACGTAATAAACTAAGGATTTGAACATCTGAAGGGTCAATAAATTGTTTTCACTACAACCCTATAAACCCTACGATTCGAGATTGGTCATTTTCTGTAAAGTATAGCAGGTATGTAGGGCTTACCCATAACGTTGCCTACTGTTCACGCGCTTTGAACGAACAATCAATAGCCACACAAAGAAATAGCACCATAAGCTCTGTCAAGCCTTCTAACAACTTCGGATTATCCATAACCTGCCAGAAACTTAAATCGTAACGGATTTCAAAATAAAAACTACTATAAGCCAACTTGATGGCATAAGAACACTTTGTGTACACAATGGAAAAAATCCGCGGGAAAAATCGCAAAACATGACTTACCTCGGTTTGTTTACTTCTTGTGTCGATCCTACTGACAAGAACTCGATGCAATATGAAGTTCCTATTGTGGTTTTCGGTTGACAAATTTCAACCGCTCTACTTATCCTGGTTGCTTTTCAATGAGGGAAGGCGTGGGTCTGTGATGAAAACAATGCTATCGAGTCTCTATGAGATCCTGTCGACCCTGGTGAGAAATTGAGTTATGGTAACGTTTCTCAAGTTTACAATGACTGAATTACGGGGAAACCCATTACAAAGTACAGGTTCAAGGACATTAGCATATGTAGGGAGGTATCGTATTGCAAAGTGGGCGGTCGATTAGTCCCAATAGTACTCTGATTCCCTAAAATTTGCCTCGAAAGTCAAAAGAGGCTGCAATGCTTATCAGATTTTCTTGAAGGCCTTTGACTTGATCTAATTAAGTTGTAAGATAGGCCCAATGAGACGAAATTTCAAAGAAGTGCCATTTACTTAAACCCTTTACGGCACTGCGGGCACCTGTTCGAAGAGCTCATGAATTACTCCGATTTTATTACATCATATTAGCCTGGTTTCCTATCAAAACACTAAGGGCGTGGTTTATTTAACAGCAAATATACCTTGTGTAGGGGAATATCTCTCTTCCAAAACAGTAACTAGTTGGTTCACCCTCGAAAAGTGCCCTGGCAGTTTATGGAACAGTGATGGGTACTTTTCCAGACACCCCCCAACGCCCCATTCAGAGACAGAATCCCACCACCACCTTTTCCAAAGGGTGAGGGTGAGGGTGAGGACTAGGGTAAGGGTAAGGTGGTGGGGTTATTCTTTTCAATGCAGTTTTGAACAATAGTGGTGACGTAGCCTATGACGTGCCAGGCGTTTCAAAATGGGGGTCTCTGATCTCAAATAAGACTCTTTTGAAGAATACCCTGTTTCTACTTTTGTTTAGATTACCCTATTGCAAGAAGTAGAGTGCTTACGACAGCAGAAAAACGAAAACAATACCAAGTTAGATTTCAGTCACAGATGGCTGCCTTAAGTTGCCTTGGTAACCGAAAATCGAAAATTTTGCAATAACAATAGACTCCCTTCGAAAAGGGATCATTTTAAAATCTCAAGGGGGAGGCGGAGAGGAGGGCATACCACTGTCTAAGCGAGCAAAATCTATTCAGTAGGTTTATAGGTAACAACCATTTTACAAATAGTGAGAGCATGGCCCATTTGTCCCACTGATGACGAGATGCTATGGTTACAGGTTAGGATTATATCGTCAAACGTCATGAAGCATAACGAATCCGAAGTGGGCAGGGGATAACTGAAATGTACCTCGTAGTATTAATGCTTTTTAATGAGACCTTAACGTCCCTACGTACTAGCTGAGGTTACCACAAATTTGCCAACATGCATGTCAACTAGGTCATAAAACCATAATATTCCGAGGTTGTACGGGTCATATGCTAATGAAGATCCCATGTTGTTCTAGTTCAAGTGACCCTTAAAAACACTCAGACACTTTTTGTTGTAGGTCATCTACACCTCCTTGATATTATCTTTCGGTATTCTGATTTTCAAAATTTACTACATAAAACTATTGATGTTGGGCTCACAGTTTGCACTTTCAAACTTGTAATGTCGAGAATCGTGAAAATGTGCAACTTTACAACGTTTAAATCAAGGGTGTGGCATTTGCTCTTGAAGGGGGAGGGGGGATAATAATGGCAGAAAGAGGGGTTACGGAAGTGAAAGTACCCAGAGTCACTAAACTTTTTGTTTGAAATAATCAGCCTTGAAATCTTGATAGACCTAACCTACAAGAATATCATCATGAATATGGCTTTACCACCTTAAAATGATTGACTGCCTTACTTCGAAGGCAAAATATTCGTCAGCTATAATTATTGACGACGCTAAAGGGGTTTAATCATTACTTCAGATCGTTAAGTAGTTGACATCATTTACGTTTGAGGTCTCATTTTCGGGCATGAAACGAGGTACAAAAGTCCAGACTTCGCCACAGACCATTTCGAAAGGAATTTCTCCATTTCATTGCAAACTGTGGTCATGTAAGGAATCGTATAGTATGTTACGCAAAAGTACTAGGTACTAAGTAATTTTGCTATAAACAGAAGCACTTGCAGTTTAATATATCGGTTGAAACTAGAACAGTATTTTGTACTGCAAGTGCCTGTGTTATAGCGATCCTTCCAAGAGACCTGAAGAAGTAATAGACGAAACGTTGTCTGAAATATACTTTCCTTTCTGGCGTGTTATTCTTTATTGCTTTTCGGCGTATTTATCACCTTATCAGAAGAAGCATAACAGCTGTACAGTACCAGCTGAACTCAAAACAAGCGAAGACAGTTTGGTCCCAATCGCCCGAGGCTATCCCATGCAAAGATCTTCGCCGAAGAGTGTAACTGAAAAATCAATAGCCAAGTAACGAGGTTTTATTACTCTCCCTCCGAAGAATCTTTGACGTTATAGGAGGAGTCGTAGACCAATGGGCTTTGGCACCTTGATATCATCATAAAGATTGTTAAAAATTTCCTTAATTTGAGTACCACCGCCCCTCCCAACTTCCTTATTCTACTTTGTCAAAGGCCTTGTCTGGCTTTAGACTTCTTCATCCACTATAGTTGATATAGTTGTTATATGAAATAGGTTTACACAGTGCAGAGGGCGAATACGTCACTTCGTAAGTTAAATGAAACGTAATTCAATCAAAAAAAAATGTTGACATCTGCGTTTAATACAGATGAGATTCTTCGGGACTTTAACCAAAAGAAAACTGTTTCGGATTTTACAGGCCATCGTCGAGCCCTATACTTTTTGTAACTAGATTTTAATTAAATAGATACAGCGACGTACATCGGTGGCAAAGTATTTCATCATCACAGATTATAAGAGTCAGATGTCTGTTTTATAGGGCAAAATGTAGTGTCGTATACATGGAAAATGGACACTGAAATAATCTTTTAACGGTTCTTCTGTGGTTACGGGAGACTGCATCAGGAAAGGTGAGAGCGAGTGATAACGAGCGCAGACAAAGGTCGAGTCCATTGTTTATCATGCGAAGGTACAACGTTGGAAATGTATCAGGTATACTTTGGAAAGATGAGGAGATGTTTACCAGAGGCTAATATCGATTTAGATGTATTTTGGAACCAGCCATATCAGGAAATAGTAAGGTGGAAGTACCCCCAAAAAGCCACTCCTTTCCTCTACTATTGACTAATTTCAAAGAAGAAGAAACTAGGTCCAATGTAAATCGTAAATAAGAGAGGACTGAAACTGTGACGCTAAGAACTCCTTTATAAACTGTATGATGCCAAAATACCATGGTTACAACAATGAAACAATAGTTTCAATGCAATGAATCCATAGTTTTTGGCTCTACAGTTACTAAAAAATGTAACGGCTATTATTTGGAAGATACAGTGCATTACTTAAAAGTTTGAAAGGAAAGCTGAGCACCCTAAGAAATCTGTGAGCTTCAGTGACGTTGCTAGCACATCCTGAACTCCGCTTAGCAGCGACCGTGCCCTTTCGTATACGTAATATAGAACGGTTGGGTCCAGACTGCTTTCCTGCTTCTTCGCAACTTGTTCTGTTTTCTCATTGCAAGATTCTACTAGGCTATTCTTCTGCCCATTAGGGTTCATATGGATTCTTTGTTTTTCCTTCCTTTGTTTATCGAATTGTTCGTTTCGACGACGAACAAGGATATTACTTTGCATAAAAAACTGCCACAAATCCTATTATTCTCTTCTTGGCACAATTCCATTATTTCAATATAACGGGGTTCATGTGTTATATTCTGTCCTCATTTGTTTTGGAGTAACTCTATCAAGCTGGTTGGGTACTTTGATAACACCCAGCTTTCTCTCAAGGATAAATTTACACAAGGGAGATCTAGTCGGTCGATTTACCTCCCTTTATTTAAAGAGCTAACATTCAGTATTCGCGTAGTTTGCTCAGCACTTACCATTGTGGATGGTATCTTGCCACTCTAAATAGTAGCTGTCACACCTGTGTTTCGAGGAAGTTTACTAAACATCAAAGACCAAGCATTTTCCTGATGTTTGTTTGCAGAACCTGGTGACCTAATGCATGTGATCAACACGTCAGCATGACAAAGCATTATCCTAACAAAAAAACTGACTTGAAGCAACTTGAAGTAAGGCAAATTGCAGTTTACTTCAGAAGGGTTGAGAACTGGAGGGATATAAAATAAGGAGAATTAGACTAAAGGCAAAAGAGGCACCACAAAAAGAATGGACGAAGACAGAAGATGAAATGAGAGGAAGAATTGCTGTAGAGGAGCAATAAGATAAGATAATGATGGTGACGATAATGCTAACAAATTATGATAAAGAAAGAAAGTACAAAAAAAGGAAAATAGGGAGAGTGCGGTGGGGGAAGAAGTATAGAATTGGGAAAGCAAAGAAGTTGAAAGAAGGGAGAACAAAAGAGCGACGGCAGCAGCTACCAAGGATGGACAACAACTACTACTACTACTACTACTACTACTACTACTACTACTACTACTACTACTACTACTACTACAGCAACAGCAAGAGCAGCAGCTACCAAGGACGGACAACAACTAGAACTACTACTGCAACAACGACAGCAACAGCAACAACAGCTGCATGAAATGAAAGGATATGAGACCCTAAGAAATCAAAACGATCAGGGTGAATTCTCTCCAATTGCTGCTGGGTGCTTTGGTTCAGTAGAATATAACAGGAGAGTAAAACAGGATAAGTAGTTTTTATTTCAAAGGAATTGACACTCAAGAACAGATCGTCTAAGAACCTTAGTAACCAGTTTATGCTTGTGCATTCACATCTTGAATTTGAGCATTTGATCCAGTCGACAAAACTTGGGGAAAATGTTTGCTTTTATCTCCGGATGGCACTTAACGTCAGAACGATCAGGCCGTACGTAGTGTTAGAAGGCAAACTTTAAAAACGTTTTTGGATCATATCGCTCATAACGGTAGATTATTAGATTAAAAACCAGCTGAAACAAGGGAATAAAAAGAAGTTTCATAACACCAAATACGTCCTCTTGTAATTTATAACCAATTGTTTGTAGTCATGACTAGTTCTGACTTCTTTTGTGGTCTATTGTAGTGATTTTCGACACTATCATCCCTTCTGATCACTTCCCGTGCTAGCGTCAGGTCTTGGAACATAAAGGTGGACGTTCTTTAAGATATCTATTATGAAAAGGTTGTTTTTATTGACTAGGAGACATAACATCCCGGAGAGAACTTTCTCGGAGAGAGGCTCATGAGGGACGAAGGACATTCACGTTGGCCACGCAGAAGATGCTCGCTTGCCAATTTTAGACTTAAGGGCAAAGTTTGAGATTTGGTACACTTTTTACTAAGAACCAGATGATTATAGCTGAGGCTCACTGTTTTTGTTTTTTCATTGAAGGTCTGGCTCATTTGTTCTTATTTTGTTCTTGCGAGAAATTTCAATGAGCAAACCAGGGAATAATGAATGGGACATGGAGGACTGGTTTTTTCCGAATATGCGCTAGACTTGTCAAAAACAATTAGTAACGGAAAAATCAAACAAATCGAAATAATGTTAGTTTATACTTTTTGGGGGAATTTTTTTTCACAAATTTTTCATATTGTGTTCATTATCTACTTTTTCTGCTTACATCCAGCCTGGTGATGTTTTTAAACCTTCCATCATTTTTTGACAATCTGAGCCTCTTTGTTCTTATAAAATGTGTTATTGCTAAAAGTATTGTAGTCTCTGGTATCTATTTTGGCTAGTTTCAGACCAACTTTCCATTTATCAGAATGTGTGTCACCCCTATGCATCCCTCTATCATACGTCAGGAGGCTAAGGCACGCGACGTCAGACTGTGCACACAACAAATTGGCTCTACCTTCCAACTTCACGGTTAAAACTCGAGCCATACATGGTCCACTAATACTCAGGTTGCCTTTCCCTCATTGGTACAGTTTTTCCCAAAAAAGACCTAGTAATGATCAACTACTCCTCGAGGCCAATCGACGTCTCCGCTTCCAGTCCTACATCGTACATGTATTGGCTTGCAGTCCTTTTTCTCGTCTCACCAACCTAAAAATTGATAACCCTTGCAAAATGAAGCAAACTGCGTTCAACTAAGCTGCTCTTGCTGGGTCAAAATGATAAACGAGACAAATTCACCAGGGAATAGGTGCGTGTCAACAGTCCAACGAAGACGACACAGCGATCTTAATGACAACCAGATAGATATGCCATGAACAACAATAATCCTATTAAGAACTGACAGGAATTTTAGACTCACAGCTATGCAAAACATTTTGATCTAAAGTGGGATGCAGGAGCGCCGCAGTCCGTAACCAGAGGCTAACACCAGATCGGGACGTGCTGAAACGTGTAACAAGGTGTGTAAACTCGAATATCACAAGCTGGCGAATGGTTGGGGGAAGCATCACTCTCTCAGGGCAGGGGGGTAACAATATCCCTAATTCGTCTGTTTGTTGCGGGCCTACAATCCTGGACCAATAAAAGTTAAACTTTTACTAAATTTCGGTGAAAATGGAGCAAATCACGCAAGACACTTGCCACATGAAAGGGGTGTCCAAGTCTGGTATTATTAAATTTTGCTTTCTAGACCTCTCTACTTAGCAGCAGGGAGGTCCGACATGCAAGTGCCCAAAATGCTAGTTTTCAAACTGAACAATATTTTGGAACGGGGATTGGGGAAACTTTCATATTTCATAGTACAAAGTTGTAGATCCAAATTCTGCCTTGACACAACAAGTGTCAATTCTTGTTCCTCTTGTAAATAAAAGTATACAAAATGGGCACCCGGTGGTACAGCATACATCTCTCTCTTACTATCTATATTGTTTACCTCTATTCTAGTCCATACAATCAATGGCTATTGCTAGCCTTGTATGGTACTACGCCAGCTAAAAAAAGATAGGTGTTTCGGATTTTGGACTAACCTAAAAGTAACAGACAACGATTTTGTAAATTTGTAGGAGAAAACGATTTTGTATATTTAGAGTTTAAAAAATTATTATTATTATTATTATTATTATTATCATCATTATTTTCTTATTGACTGCAGAAGACCGCGAAGTGTGGAGACTAACCATAAAGGCCACAGCAGCTCGTTTACGAGCCAACTGACTGATGATGATGATTTTTTTATTATCGTTATAATTTTTTGTAAGTTATATATATTTTTGTAATTTATATTACCCGTATATTTAGTCTATCAATGTTCAGAAGAATGTCCTGTAAATAACTTGTTACTTCCTGGAATTTTATTGTCCCCTCTACAATTCTTGCCAGGTGAAAACAGTAAGAATGCACTATAGCAAAATATTGTATCTTTCACGTATAAAACTTTACTCCTAAAAATAACGTAGCAGCGATGAAAGCACCTAGCCAAGTCAATAGGTCAAGTCAAATTATCTGCTATCGTAGCTAAATAAACTTAAGTTCATGTGGAATGGGACATCACATATCTGGCGATTTCCCTCCTGTTTTACACATCTTCCTCTTCCTTCTCATTCTGGATCGGCCACTTGGACTAATGCATCGAAATACAAAATGAGCTTTTGCACTGCATTTCGTACAGAAAACGGTGTACAGTGTACTCCCTGGGCTAACCACAAATTACAGACATTTCAAAAACCCACATTTACCCTCAAGTTCAGACTTGATGTTAATGGTAATTTTCCAATCCACTTATAGGGGAGCATGGACAGCAAGCGTACACAAAACGTGCTTACGTATTTTTGCCATCAAAGCCACGTCCCGATTTCCAAACCTCGTTACCGCTTAAACACGCAGCCTCTTAAGAAATACCTATCCTATCCACTTCAGCGCTATTTTCCAAATGAGAGTTTATGTGGCAATTCTTACAAAAGTCTAAGGAGCAAAAGCCTTCTTCGTGACACAAGTACCAGGTTAACAAGAGGTCGCCATATCCCATCTGTACTATTTTCTCGCCTCATTATAACCTACAAAGAAGCCTTGTTATCTCCTCTGGCGGCCGAGACGAAAGTAAGAAACGAACCAGTGGAAGCACATAAACTTTGCATGAAGGAGGTCGACAAGATCCAAAGACGACACTGGTGTTGTGTATGTGCGTGAAGCTGCGCTAAGCGTAGTTTGTAAACAACGGACCGGATTTAGTACATGGGGATGCATTACTAACACCCGCTGTTTAGCGTGTTGCTGCAGCGTACCTTTCAAAGACGTAACGCCTTTCAGAGCGCTTCTGGTCATTGACTGCACCCTGTTCTTGAAGTTCTTTTCCTAAACTCTTTTCTTACATGTTATTAAAATTACCTCGCGTGGGTGTAGAAGCGAGGGTCTTGATTGATTGAAGTAAAGATAGATACTAAATCGGACGGATACATATTGTTCTTCAAATTGATTGATTATATTGAAATTTCATAGTTGGCGGATATGTCAATAGCAATGCCCTCTGACTGAGTCCACTTTATTTAGGACAGTAGGTGAAGTATTTGTCCTATTTTTCTGCAGGGTCCGTTATGCTAAAGGTTGAATGACTATTGTCGACGTAGACCAGTCGAAAATGCATCAAGAATCAATACTTGCTAGTACTATGGTAGTACTGCGATAACAATTTGCATATCTTAATTAAACGTTTCAAGCTCCATTCTTTTTTATTAAAATAATTTTATCGCCTTTACAACAGGAATTTCAAGAAGACAACATCAACTGCATTTGTATACCAATTTTCCATTAAGATCTAAATTAGTTAAAGGTCAACGTAGCACTCTTACTTCTAAAAATAAAAAAACTTGTATGTTTTATTTGAGCTTGGCAATCTTTCGTAATTGCGAACGACCAAGGGGATAGCTAACAGGACCCTAGACTCTGTACTTCAGTGTTAAAAAAGGTAGATGCATCTGTCCATAAGAATCGCGAAGAAGAAATTGAAAGCTACAATGATTGGAAAAAGAACGGAGCCTCCATAAGCTCCCTTGCATGATGTTGCCTAATCTACCTTGCAATCGATGACATTACAGCCACCTGCAAATATCATTCGGCGTAGGGCCCCATGCACCCCAAATACGCCAGTGAACAGCCCCAGAATTTCGATAAATCTAAAGGCACATCATCAGCTGCCACCAAACGTAGAATCTCTACCATAATCCAGAGGTGATCACGTAATTTGTTCCCAGGTATGATGAAAGAGGGACAGGGACAGGGGAACAGGGGGCAGAGGGGGCCATACCCCCCCAAAAGATTTGCCAAATCTCATTTTCTTAGCTCGTACACTTTAACTCAAAATGGGGTTTTAGACTTCGCTAGGTCAATGGATAATGCCATCACGAAATTGTTTTATCTGCTAAAATTGTTCAATTGTTACACCTTACAAAACAAAGTACCTTAGTGACACATGAAAAAGTAAAGTTGAACCCAGCCTACTTGGCCCCGCAAATCTGCTGTACCTTCCCCCGCCCATGATAAAAGTAAACAAAACATGCCTGATAGACAAAAGTGTTCAATATTGGGAGGAATTCTCTTATGCAGTACCTGTAAAAAATGGTAACTTTTTAATGGACTTAGCAAAATCCGTGAAATTGGATAACACCACTTACTTTTGCACAAACAAACCTTAGGCAGTTACAATGCGACTTTGATAATTTCTGATAATGTGAAATCAAATTCACTCAGATCAAAATGTTATGTAATGATATAGTTTGTTGAGAAGAGGTGAAAAGCAAGAAACGATTTATATTCTTTCTCTTTACCGCTTGCTCCTGCTGCCACATTTCAACACTTAAGTTGGGCGGAGATGCTACAGTTCACATAGCCTCTCGTGCAGTTCGTCTTCGCCGCCTCCTACTCGAGTCAAAATACGAACATGAGGTTTGGAGACTTCTGCTGAACCATTTAGCTTTCAACAAAGACGCCCAGCGTACCTCCTGTCCTGTGCAACTTTGTCAGGTTTAGCTTGTAACTTGTAAGGTTTAGTCTCCTTCAAATTCTGAGACCCCTCTCCATCGCCCCGTTAACAATAAACCGTAAGAGGCCTTTTATGAGCCTTGCTCATAGTCATATGAAGTTAAGAGCGTCGTAGTCTCAAAATCCACCCTTGATCAGCACAGACATGTTCCATCCTTTGTTTGGAGGAAATCGATTAACAGCACCAGGTGTTAAGGTATGCATGGCTCGTTTATTAGACAACTAACCCCGAGCAAGGAAAATTGTTTCTGAGCAGATCATTAATGCAGTCAAGTGTTCCATTTCTCGTGCCAGGATGAGCAAAGCCATATGACAGTAAGACACTGTCTAAATAACTCTTTTCATTAAACAACTATCAATATCTATAATTGCCTCTCTATACATGAATCATCAATTCGAGACGGAAAATTGGGTAACGATTAAAAATATGTGCCTTTAATAGATGTACTCTCCGTTGAAAGAATGCATGGCAAATGAATTCTTTTATATCCTCTAATTAGCAGGAAAAGCGATTAGACAATATCTGAGTAAGTGCCATAGATTGTACTAAGCTTTCGTCCCTAAACCTTCTTGTTGGACCTCCAGTTCACTCTTTAGCCAGTTTTTAACAGCTAGATGGATGTTTTTGTTAACTGCGTCAGCGATCTTATGCGTACTATATATATAAGACTAAATTACCAGGGAAAGTTGTCCAGCAGCCGAAACTATCCAGGTCAGTAAATACCTCATTTTGTTAGAGTGCAGAAGACCATTATCTTCCGATTTAGCTCAGTCTCATAAAGGTAAAGGATGTCCCATGTTCATTTACAGTGCTTAAGGAATGGGACGTGGTAATGTTACATGTACTGACGGCATGGTATTGTGAGGTAGGGTGTCAAGTTCCTTTCCTCGCCCCCTTTATCCTTTTGTAGCTAATGCCAGGTACCAATGTTCCAGCTGGGTTAGCTCTCTAACTTGGATTCAAAGAGTGATCCTTAATTGGAGGAAACTTTCACGTGTGTTAGTGATGCATGCGTAATTCACGTCTTCCGAAGTGAACAAACACATTTGGCAGAGATACACGAGGAGAAGAAGGACAGAGCTGCTTAGGTAGTTCTTCTGTCGCTTGTTTCATCACCTCATCAAAGCTCAATTTCTCAACGTTCACCCTTCTTTTAAAGATGGAATTCGTTTTCGTCTTCACTTCGAACATTATCTAAATTCTGATTAAGTAATTACTCTAGAGTTCACCGCGTTCTCTTGGACTGTATATTTTCGGCGCTGTATAAAGAGCTAAACAAGTATTCTATGGATATCAAGAGGCAATTCTAGCCTTTTCTCTTAATATTCTAAACTTTGACTTCTACTCCTCATCCAGTTCTACTACAAAATCTCTCTCAAAATCTTACTTACACGTTTCTTTTTTAATCAAATACAACTAACAAAATGACGCAGTTAATTAAAACAGTAACACTTCCTAACAATAAACTTATAGGTAGCCTCGTAACTATGGGTTTGTAGCCACTTTCTTTACAAACATTCTTAACTACATCCCAGATACCTTTGGCGGTATAGAAAGTTGTTTAAGAGTAATCTCGTTCACCACTCGCATTAACCCCGAGAATATCTAAAGAACATCTGTGAGATATTCTCCACCTCAATTTTAACGGTATTATAGAAGCAAGGAGATAGATGTCTGTCAACAGAGAGGAAGAAATAGTGTGGATGATGCAGGTAGTGTAGTCGGTGATGGATGTTTGGGAACCCGTACATAAGACTTAACCCCAGCCCTCCCAAAATGATGGAAGCAAGCTACGTTTATCCCACTCAGTTTCTATGCCCATGAATAGAAGTAAACTCTGCAGCCTTCCCCAGTGGCGGTTTTGAAGGGTGCGGGGCCCTGGGCCGAGAGAGTTTGCGGGGCCCTATGACATCCTGCATTGCAAGGAAGTTCAGACATGACCGTACTGCGGACGTTCCCGAGACACTGTTCCCTCCAGTGGGTTTAGTTTTCACTTACTTCTAAGAAATTGATATGGACAGGTAGACACACACTTTTCACTTAGCATTGAAGCGCGGGGCCCCTAGAAAGAGCAGGGCCCCGGGCCACGGCCCGCTCGGTCCTCCTAAAACCGCCACTAACCCTCCCTTATCCGCCCTAGACTGCAAGCTCCTGATTCCAATCTTCTTCAGAACCATCCACTGGCTTCCTCTCCACTATTGAGTAAGCCTGAAACTAATTTTTTCCAGATGCTAAACTTGTTATTTTGCTTCAATATTGTTAATCAAAGAATGCTAAAATTACAATCATTTTGTCTTTTCTTAAAGTTTATTATTGGTCAGGAAAATATGCACACAACATAGTAGGAAACCGTATAAACTTCTTCTTTTAGCGTTATTGTACAGAGAACACCGGGGAATTCAAGGCGGTTTAAAAAATGATAGAACCATTAGCTTATGTAACTGTCTTTTGCGGGGGCACGGGGACTTAGTAGTTGCACCAAGGGGTTTTTTTTCTCTTGGGCATGAGCTCTCCCATCTCATAATTTTGGATCCGGCACTGAATGGGGTGCGAGAGATGCAACCGTTTTTCGGATGAAAATTGACATAATGATGATGATTCAGGGAGAAGAAATTGTTTACGTTATGATATGCTACGGGCATTTCCAAATTGTCAGAGGGAAGTGAATAGAAGGCAAGTTTGGCCTCTATATAATATGACACCTGCCAATGATAAACGTGGTCAGTAAAGTGGAAGGTCTGTGGTTTCCTCCACGGCCTCCCTTTCAATAAAAACCATGAGCAAGGAGATTCAGTGAACAAGAACTGTGCTCCGACCTAAGCAGTCTTTCTAAAGACTTGTCTTTTCATGTCATAAAGAAGTAAAGGCGTTACACTTCTTACAAACCTTCCTACTTGTGGAGAAAACTTGAGTATCTCGCCTTGCGATTTAGGCATGACTGCGAGAAAAAACCAACGTACTTTTTAGCGTCAATAAATCCTGGTCACGGCCCCAATTTGTGGAGAAAACTTCGACAAAATAGGCTCGAGGTTGTGTAAAACATAACTCTATTAGTATAACGTCCGTGTGTCATCACAAGAAGGAAAAAACTAATTACATACTCTTACCGCGTACAATAAGTACAAATCAAAGGGCCTGGTAACAATTCTCCACACTACTTTCAGAACTTTGAAAACGAACTATCATCCGAACTTCAGTCTACTGTATTCAGTTCCATTTTAAACCACCATATGAAATAAATAGACTTTGTACCCAGATCTATCTAACCCCGGAACTCTATTGACATCGTTATACCGTTTACCACATACTTTGTATTAGAGCGTATACTAAATATAAAAAAAAAGTGCTAAGCTTCAATTCATCTGAGGCCAGCCTAAGACAAAACAACCCAAGTCCTATAACGTATGGATGAAACCACACAAATCCTACTTAAAACCAATGCCAGCAAAATACCTTCTAAATGGATTTGGTGCGCATATTGTAACGTCCTTTGAAGAAATATGAAGCATACTTAATTTAATTTTGCCTCTTAGAAAAGAACTCTCAAATTCTGAATGATTGAATTAGGAGATTATATGAGGACGTGCCTGGTATCATATTAAACAATCCAACTGGGTCGTAAAAACTGCACGTTCTACTGCGTTTGCATGTCAGGTATCTGAGGCATGTAGGTATGGCAATAACTGTGAGATTGCCAAAGCAATCCCAAACGAGCACGGATAGCAGATCCAAATGGGATCAGATCCACTAGGTCTCGTGTAAACGCAAGGCCGATCTGCACCAGTTCGGGTGCGGATCCATTTGGTCAAAGTATGGCAATAACTGTGAGATGGAGGGACTGAAAAATAAACAGCAGCTAACGACGTATTCTAACGGTGAAGTTCAAGACAAGGTAAAGTAAGGGAGATTATCATGCTTTAGGACAGAAACGTACAGCACATTCATATCAACCGTGTAAAATATTGCTTAGGATACAAAATAAAAGCGTCATTTAGAAGATACAGATGCCAGTCTTGAGGCTTCAGAAACCTCTGACTTCTTCACTCTATAAAACCCTCTCAAGGCTCGAGGGAATAACCCCATGGGGCGAAGGAGCTATTCCTTTAAGGATAATACTAAAGTTGAAGTCGAGATTTTGGAAGACCAGCTTATAGTTTCATGTTTCAAACATCTGCTTCTATTACTCAGCGAATTGAAGTATCATATAAGAAATCTCAGTTTGTACCTCTTGGTTTATGTCTAAGTCTTTAAGGTAACTAAAATTCATTTCTTATATTAAGGAAGGTGGGAATTTCATCGTTACCTTGGATTATGTACAGTATAGGCGGAATGCCACAAAAAATTTGGTAACCTACGCTCTCTAGTCTGGAAGCATAAATATCTCACTTTAAACCTCTGGAATAGGATGATCGAGAAGAGTAAAACTGAAATATAAGTCTTGGAAGCTTGTCACTCCAGCATAAGCAGTGTATTAGGTCCCTATGGTTCATTCACGTGATCAGGGTCCGGAAGTTCTAAAAACTAACATTTTTCCTTATAACTATCGTGTTATGCGTATGTACGCGTATGTGGCACCACAAATTTCATTTCTACCTGGCTGGTCCTAGAAGTTTCACCAAACGGTACTTTATTTTTTCAATGTAATTCGTCTTTTTATTATTTTGTCTTTATCTATGTACTCATACAAGTTATATTAATCTTACTGTTAACCTTACATTCTTGTAGAATGTTATCGCAAAGATATGTTAAGAGGAAGATGACAAGTGTCCTTCTTGGCTGCGCATCAGCATCCTATTACCGAAACTCCTGTGTTTTTCTGTAGAGCACAAGCAGCCACAAAGGTATTTGAGAAATAGAAAAAAAATTAATAGCAAGCGAGGATTCTATTATAAATAGAGCAGTGAAGTCTTTATTTCCTCTGGCTGACAAGCTTGTTTAAGTTATTTGTCAACGTACTATTTTTTAACTTTTGTGGATCTATTTATAATAATCTACTTTTTATGTTATTTTAAAAGTTTATTCAGTGTAAAAGTGAAGCAGAGTATCTCTTGTTTTCCGCTGGTTTAGCATTATATGGGAAAATGTTCTTTTTATTTCTAGATGAACTTTCACTAGTTCCATTTGCCATAGGCTAACTGCTAAGACGCTGAACAACGTACTTGAAATAAAGTGTTCTTCGAGTAATCAAGAAATGTCAGAGTCAAAGAAGGAAGAGTACACATTCGTACCTCAACATTCAGACGGATGTTTTGCTAGTTAATCTACAGTTAATAATTGATATAATTAATAAATAATTTACAATAAGATTTACAGAGTTCTTCCACAGTATATTAACACGTTTGGCATTTTCACTCAAATGATCCGTTTAGAATAAGAAGCAGCCATGTCAGTGGACAGGTTTTATTTACATTCGCAACAATGCGTTTTCGTCATTATTTGTTATCATACATTTTTACCGTCGGAGGCCTACATAAGAAATCAGAAATTCACAATGCAATAAATTAGTTCATGTTTATCCCTTCTCTTATCTTACATTCAAGCTCTTCACTTGTCACTTCTTGTTCCTCATTTTCTTCTGCTCTTGCACATTCTATATAAATCAAATAAAATTTTTCAATTTTATCGAGCATTTTAACAGTGTTTGATGGGCAAGTAATGGCCCTCATGTTACGACAAGAATTTAGAGTAAAATTCTTCCACCACGGTCTTTACTGCAGCAAGATTAAAGATGAACTCTACTACCTGACCTTGACTCATGGATTAGAGCATCAACAAGAAAAGAAGTTTACCAAGTAAGTAAAGCTGCGAAAAAACCTGTTGATGGTATTCTAGGTTAATCTGATCGAAAGTAACGATTTTCTGTAAATGAAATGCCGATTACAAAAAAAATGATAGCTAATATTGCTTGTTATGTATCAATTCTTTTTATACGTATGGTCGGTATGTTTCTCTCCAAATCGACTGCTTTTCAAGAGTGGGTCTACCAGAACGAGTATTCATTGAGACTTAGCAAGAATTGAGTACTTTCACATGGGAAGAATAGGGCTTTGAGAAGAGTCATGAACACGGTTTAGAATTCTGATAAGGAAAGAAACAACTGAATAAAATTAGATTGTTAGGATAGGGCGTTTAAAGTCTTTGTGGTACCAATTTTGGTGATTGCTATAATTTTTACTACTAGATAAGTAATGTTTGTTTCATATAAGATCCTGAGCAGGTTGGTCTGTGTGTCGTAACGAGCACTTATGATAGTTTTGGAGTCACAGCAGGCAAATTATACCAAAATATATAGGCCAAACAACTTAATTTGAGATGGTTTGCCATGAGCAAAGTGGTACGACGTGAGCAAGAGAGGGCTAACTATATCATTCACACAAGAAATGAATGACTACCTGACAAACCGACTGGCTGACTGACTGACTGACAGACAGACAGACAGACTGACAGACAGACTGACTGACTGACTGACAGACTGACTTACAGGCTGACAGACAGACTGACAGACAGACTGACTGACAGACTGACTTACAGGCTGACTGACAAACTGAATGACAAGATTACTTACTGACTGACTGACAGAATGAATGACAAACTTTCTGAGAGATTAGATAACAAGCACTTTGACTGTAGTACCATTAAGTACCTTATCGACAAGTTCCACGCTACTGAGCAGTAATAAACGTTGTCTTCACAGTTTTTACCGGACATTCAACCTCATCAATTGCACGATCAAAAGCCAAATGTAGTGCGTAGCCAAACCTCATGATAAATTTTATCGAAAAGAGAGTTAACAGATAAATCCTTTGTTGATGCCAGTAATGTTGCCAGATTGGGTGATAAACTGCCAGTAGGGCCATTTGATAATCAACCACCTCAGTGAAATTGCATTGTTTTTCACTTAATAGCAGAAGATCTAATAGTAAACTTGACAGCAAACTTGCAACTTCACTGTGTACCAAGTCGCTTTGTACCTTTGGCAACTGGCTGAGAAGGTATAATGTATCAACCAGCCTTGTGCCCTCTTCACAACCAATTATTCCAAAAATCGAAGAGTTAGACTTCGTTGGATACTCATAGCGGTAATCGAAGAATAACTGGTTTATCAATTCATGAAATCAAGGCAAAGGCAAAAGATGGAGCTGAATGGAGACATGTAGTCTCAGAGTTGATTCTTAAATTACAGGTTAGTTGATGTACTGGCATAATAGGCGATAGTTTATGATAGGAAGTGACAAGCTAGTTGAATGTATATTAGAAACTGCTACTTACTTGCTTGTGTTTAGAGATAGCCAAGTCCTTAATAGCTAGGGGCCTCAAAGGTCCTTGCACACCACCGTCCCTTCGTATGAAGACCTAAATCGACGCAGATTGAGTAAACGGAAGGACAGTGAGTAGTAGAAGCCTAGAGGTCAAGACCTCATAGTATTTGATGATGAGTCGCCCTTCCAAATCATTACGTTAGTCTACCACATTACAGACAAAATATCAGGTAGCATTTCCTTACCAATCAGTTCTGTTTTCCTCCTATCTCCTCATTACATTTTGCTACCTGAGCCAGTCACAATAGGGACGTGCCTGTAAATAAGTGCTTTCAGTTAATTCAGATAATTGTATTAAATGCTGATTTGTACCAAAAAACAGTAGTAATTGCGGAATGAATATGCCAATTTTCTCTTTCCAACAACATAGCTTGATACGAAGTTCTCTCATTCCTTTTGTACCTTTTTTACTTTAGAAAGTGTCAGACGAAGAAAACCTTTCATTACAAGGATAGTATTTTGAAAAAATATGACCCTAGTGATAACAAACCATATTTCTCCAATGGCTACTTACGCTCTCCTGTAGTTATCGACATTAAGCCTGATGCAATTTTGGAGACCAGTTTCCAGTGCGAACTGTTCAAAGGCTATAAAGAGTTGCCAAGTATTCAGAGTTGCCATAGCTGAATTGGTAGAGTAACACGATGTACGTATCACATGGTTTTATCAGTTTGGATACGTTTATTACAAATATAGCTGAAATATGATCTACACCACGTATTGCCAGGTGTCTGACGTTTTCCCGAAACCAGCTTCATGCTGTTCTATCAGCTGATCTATTTGTTGGACTGCTTATGATATTATTATCGTTAAATTTAAACATTATAAAGTTTACAACTACCTTGTGATCTTCAGTTTCGTATATTTCTAGTGTTTCTCCTTTTCGGACTCTCATCTCTACGACGTAAAGGTTGGGTATCCGAGCTGCTGTAAACTTGCAGTATACTGGCATGAATTTCACCCTAGGAATACAAAAATGTGCTACACATCGTAACTGGAATATCATCACCTGCTACACGGAAGCACGGGAGTTGAATTTTGCTTCGAGTATCATTATTAAGCTACGTTTTGACCTACTACAGAATTTTTTCTTAAATAAAAAAAAGAAAGGAAGAGTTTCCGTAAAACTGCGAGGAAAGAGGGGTTTTTTTTCTCAAATGGAGAAAGTCCTAAATATTCTACATTGTATTATATTGTTAATGGGGAAGGGAAGGTGATGTTGATTTAAAATTGTATTAATTTCTTGTAAAGCAGTAAACTATATTATGGAATACTTAAAATATATTTTTGGTTTAGAATTATGTGTATAATTATATTCGTACAGTTTCGAACAAAAACAATTTTAAAATAGCAAATAAGTCAGAACAGGGATGCCAATGATACTTTGTGTCCTTAAACTCGATCATAGAGGAACATTACAAAAACATTAGGGACCACTAAACTAGCATAAAAGCACAAACTCCAAGTGAATATAACTATCTACTTAACTATTCAACAAAAGAGACTAAAATATGCAGTTAGTTAATTAGCTCGTTAACGTTAGTTATTGGTTTAATTGAAGAGGCAGGTAAGAACGAAAGCTGTCTGTAAGGAGTCGACCGAAGTTTTCTTTCTGTATGTTTCCAGGGAGAGTGATGCATAATTGTATCTGCTTCAGCCACAAAGACGGCCCTATAAAGCAAGGGTAAAATTTGGGATGGCAGACCTTCACAAGTGAACGGTGTAGGATGACAGACCTTTAAAGGGGATGGGCAAACGGAAAAGTAGGGAAAGAAGTCAGGCTCAAGCTTAAAGCATCGTAGCTCCGTTATCCCATCCCCATACTCCACTTCGCATTTACTCTGTTTATGTTACCGACTGAGCTCTCAAATTATAAAAACAACAAGCAGCACGCATGTTAAATTATTCATTCCATTGTGTCAATTCCATGATATTTTGCTTCCCCTGCATTTACCGTATATTTTCCGTACATGACAATATCCGAGTTTTGTCCAAAAATGCGAACCAAAGCAAAAGCATTGATTTACAAAGTTCCTGAAAGCGCATATTTGTACTTCTAAAATTTTTGATGTGGGCAGAACCCAGTTGATAGTAGGATGGCTTGATAACAAGAATCTACTACTATCAGGTGTGGCAATAGCATATTTGCTATAATGATACCTACCCAGAATTACTGATAAGTTGTTGATGACATACAAAATAATCAGAGTGTTTGTGGAGAGAGTTGACTGAAACACTTTTATGATCTTCTATAACAAAAGTTATCTTAATATTTTTTTGACTTTGATTCCTTATCAAATTAAGAATCCTCTTCTTTCTTTTCGTTCCTTTATCTATTGCTAGCTGTTCAATGTTCCTTTCTCAAATAGGAATCCTCTTCTTTCTGTTCGTTCCTTTATCTATTGCCAGCTGTTCTAATGTTCCTTTCTCAAATCAGAATCCTCTTCTGTCTCTTCGTTCCTTTATCTGCTGCCAGCTGTTCTAATGTTCCTTTCTCAAATCAGAATCCTGTTCTGTCTTTTCGTTCCTTTATCTACTGCCAGCTGTTCTAATATTCCTTTCTCAAATCAGAATCCTCTTCTTTCTTTTCGTTCCTTTATCTATTTCCAGCTGTTCTAATGTTCCTTTCTCAAATAAGAATCCTCTTCTATCTGTTCGTTCCGTTATCTATTGCCAGCTGTTCTAATGTTCCTTTCTCAAATAAGAATCCTCTTCTGTCTTTTCGTTCTTTTATCTACTGCCAGCTGTTCTAACGTTCCTTTCTCAAATCAGAATCCTCTTCTGTCTTTTCGTTCCTTTATCTACTGCCAGCTGTTCTAATGTTCCTTTCTCAAATCAGAATCCTCTTCTGTCTTTTCGTTTCTTTATCTATTGCTAGCTGTTCTAATGTTCCTTTCTCAAATCAGAATCCTCTTCCTTCTGTTCGTTCCTTTATCTACTGCCAGGTGTTCTAATGTTCCTTTCTCAAATCAGAATCCTCTTCCTTCTGTTCGTTCCTTTATCTGCTTCCAGCTGTTCTAATGTTCCTTTCTCAAATCAGAATCCTGTTCTGTCTTTTCGTTCCTTTATCTACTGCCAGCTGTTC
>JAAAKL020001978.1:0-28064 GCA_010016065.2 Carybdea cf. marsupialis auct. non (Linnaeus, 1758)
AAAGACAATTAAGTCGTGATACTGCAGTTATTCGATCAGTCGTTTGAGTTAAATAGCATTTAATAAAATAGGTGCAGATACAGTTGAAGTACCGGATGATCACTTGCTTAACCATTTGGAAGAAAGCTTTTATCATCAACTAGCTAAATAACATCATGATGTTGTGGATACTTGATTTATTTGTAGCAGCTCTATTAGTTTGTGCGTTTTGTCCCACAGTTCCCAATCCCAGACGGTTTGACCACTCGAATGCATTCCACATGTTCTGACAACTATTTACATTAAGTTTCGTGTCAATTCATGCCTCTGCACTTCGCGGTCCTGTCGCCTCCAAAAACTTTTAGGGCAACTATTCCTACATCGAGGCAGTATATAAGGGGCATGGAAACAAATGGATTCCTTTCGCGCCTATTTTCGCGTTGACGCTGGTAGTACAACTCCGATAAGGCCGAATTTACTTTATCATTGAATCATGACTGTTACTCTGTTCCAACTTGACGTCTAGAGGCTCGAAAGTAAGAACGCTATTCCTGAAAAGCAGACGAACAGATATACACAGTCGATTTTATAGCCATTAATAACAACTTAAAAGAAAGATCTTACAGTATGCAGAGGTCAGTTAGCTTTCATGGTTATGATGCTGCAAAACATTCAATATCAAAAATCTTTTGTGAGGCCTTACGCTGTCATTATCTCTCTTAACTACACCAATGCATATGTGTTTTTCCGTTGCAACGACGACCAGATAACTAAAGTCGGGATCGACGTGTCGGACGTTTCTACAACTACACTATGTTGTTTGAATATTGAATTACTGAGTTACTCCTTTGTAAAAACCTACACCAAGTTCTCGCAACAAGATTAAGGCCAGCCTCAAAATCAATTCTGCTAGCTATGATTTACTAGTTTTAGCAGAGACTGATAGTCGAATCCTTCATTTTAATGAGGAAGGGAAACTTGTTTAGAACTTACAGCAGCGTTTTTGTACATCAATCTCTATAAGAGTTTTTGGCAGATGTGATTGTTTACTAAAAGTGGATTAAATATTTGAGCCTCTTTTTGACTCTGCTCATATTGGTACGAAACATGTTCAAAAGTTCGAATTACGTGACTTCAGTCATGAGTTTCTGCTTGATTATCGACACAGTGGAGGGATGATCATTTGATGACTAAATCGTACATTTTAAACCGCCAATTATATCCACAGCAGTTTTTGATGCCAGAGATTGATTGATTGCGACCGCGCAATAAAAAGAACAACAGTAGAGTTGAAAAGACGTCATCAATGTTGCTTAATAAATATGTTGCATGCAACGGCTTGTACTTGTGGAGTCTGTAACTCTGAAGCTTGAAAAGTGCTAGAAAAGCCTGTAACTCTTCTTTAAGGTGTGTAACTAGAGTAAGCTACAAACTAAGTTTACTTAAGCACTCTTGCAGTGCGCATGTGAGTCCCAAAGGCTAAACGAAGTTATTCTACAGTTCAAACTTGAATCCCCTTCGCCATCTTGTAATTGAAGCTAAAGATATAAACATTTTTAAATCAGGTGAAATAATAATGCAACGGAAAGTTTAGACATAAAACTGAAATGTCTTTTGAGCCACTTTAAGCTTCCTTGAGTTCAGAAATGCATAGACAACGGTGCATCTTTTGTAATATGAAGTCTTTATGACCAGCCAATCAAATTTGTGCACTTGTGCAATTAAAACTCATTTTGATTAATCATTTGATCATCAGAAGAGTAACCACACATAATTTCCCTCAGTTTGATCCCTCCCCAAAGTACTTTACTTGTAATCAAATATCATCATATACTAGTATGTTCCTGTTTAAACAGGTTTGAAGTTGATGGAGTGATTATGACTGTGATGATGACAACGATAATGATAATGATGATGGTAGTAATGACAATGAAGAGAATGACAATAACAATGATGACGATGATGCCTGTAACGATAATGATGCCAGGCTAAAACAGTTTTTGACAACTTGGCATTTTAATCTCCTCAAAATAAACAGCTTTCAAATGAGCTTGTCGCCACTGTGTACCAGCCCCTGCGAAAATTTCTTGCAATATTTTTTCAAACGGTAGGACACGTTTTTATGATTGTACTCATGTGCCATCCGTGACCACAACTGAACGATCAATAGCTCCTTCTAAAAGACAAATAATCAGAGACAGAGCAAATGTTTAACTTTGACACTCATCTTTTTTCAGCCCTTCTAAAGACATTACATGACATTAGTAAACTGCAGCATTGCCACAAAGTGTCTTACTCAAACACCCTTAACTCTAAAAAACGTCTTAAATGCCAGAAATAAATAAATAATTTTCTCTGAGAAAAGACCTTATTATTGAGGATTTATTTTAACAGAAGCATCATAAACAGGCGTTAACATTTCAGGAGATATTAATTACTATGTCTATATAGATAAATAATTTTACACATTTGATCTATAATTCTTGGAGATAAAGTCTCCTCTAAAGAAATACTACATCAGCTATCATTTTCCCCTTCACCACTATTCCTTTCGATTTAACGAATATTTTACAAGAAATTTCTCCTTTTTACAAAACAGAAAATTACCAAACGCTATGCACAAAGTCAGCAATTGAATGGAAGAGAACGTTAAGCTTGTTTCGGAAAGTCAAGATATTTTGAAATGATATCCTCTAAGAACAAGTTTACTTGGCGTGAGACATTCGGCCATGCCTTGAATTCCAGATGTAAGAATGCAACTGTATGATGCCATAACAGGTCGAGTGTTACCTATCATGTTGTCAAGCATTGTCCGCATACCAGATTATAACTTGTTTGTTACCACTTTTCAGCAAATGCAGACTCGAAAATCACTTGTCGATATTGTTAAGTATATCTCCAATTGTATCGCCAACAATCCCGCTAACTTCAGCTACACTGATCTGTTCTTTCGAATGTCTGGAAACATGCCAACTTTCTTGATAGGTGTTTCACAACCTTGAGCTGAGAAAACAAATTGAAACAGGAATGATCTTCTGCACTTTTATCATCGTAATAAAATTCAATATATTCTGCTCAGTATAAAGATATAGAAAGCCATTATTATGATCTGTCGTCTTTTAATACGAACAGGAGGCAAGTATTAAAATGATAAAAGTTAAGCTCACGTTTCACCAAGATAGAGGTGTTGAACCTAGAAAGCCATGCGAAAGTTGCACTGACTTCAAAATGAATGTAGACATAGAGTCTAATAGGTTAAGTTATATCTTAGCATACATTTAATTATTCCATGATTCATCGTCTCTGGTCTTTTAAATTTCATGTGTGTAATCTAATCTGCTCTTCACATATATGTCAAACAGTAAAATTAACTAAGTGAGAAGTAAACATCAATGTGACATCAAATATTGCTCATATGACACAGGCATCTCGTTATCTTTATACTACAAATGTAGTCACTTATAGCACCCCAAATAAAGAAATGCTTTCCTGCATTCAACTGTACCTAAGAACGTGAAGACAGTTTAACTCAAAGAATTTCCTACGAATCAAAAATCTTTATTCTCTCATTTACGTATTCGATGAAGTAATCAAGCTATTGTGTTATGTGTTTCAATTTTGCGAACAGATGCTTTGGCTATGCTGAGTAATTACAGTATGAAAAACGTTCTACGACGTAGCCTTGACGAAAAATAAATTTGTTATCAATACTCTCACGCTTTCATGCTTTACTATAGACTTGTCAAAAAATAATCCACTTTAACTGGATAGGTTGATCAATAAGCATAAGAACTATAAAAACTATGGGCTACGGGGGGCAGTTCCTCTGAAAGTGCTGTTTTTCTTCATTGAAATTGCCCTTGATATGGCTGCCCTCCTCCCTTCCCAGAAGTTAGAAATGCTTCCTTCCATTTGTCAGACCAAGTGGGTGCCAAAAGAAGAGATGAGTTGTTTCAATTTCGGCGCCTGCGCGAAGTTCTCTCCTGCTACTTTTTCTTTTAAAGAATCTCACATGCCACAAGGGGTGGATTTTTAATTAAAGTATAGTCATTGGTCAACTTCATGATTTGTACCTTCCTTTGTACCTGAAAATGCAAATCAAGGTAGTTCCCAGGTCTTTCTACTAAGATTGTTTTCTGTAAGCATTGACAGGCATTGAACAAGCAAGGCGTTGGCGAGCGGAAAAACAGTCAATATTGCGCATGTCTATGGAACAACGTCAGAAATTGGGCATTTTTGTGCACTCTTATCTTAAAACAACAAAAATTACAACAAATCTACACAAAAATATTCAATAACAAATGCAGTTGCAAAGACGCGTCCTTACCTCGACACAGCTCCCTTAGATACGTGTTTTCTCTTTCCAAATCTTCTTCTCGTAGCTTAGAATCTTTTAGATTACTTTCTAATGTAACACATTTCGTTTTTGTAACTTCGAGTTCACTATATAGCTCCCCTTTCCTTATATTACTTTGATCAAGTTCTTGGTTAAGTGTATAACATTGATCCTGTAAGGCATCGATCATCTTTCCTTGGGTGTGAACATTTTTTCGAGTTGCTTCTAACTGTTCTTGTAATTTCAGACATTTGTCCTTGGAGGTTTTTAAGTCCTCCTCTAGTTTTATATGTTTCTGTTGCGAACCTAGTAGCTGAGAGTTCAGATTTTCAACCCTTTTTCTGGCATTCATAAACTTAATTTTTTGTGTGCAGTACCTCATCTTAGCGCCCTCAAGTTCTCGTTGTAAAATTTTGTTGTATTCTTGTGATGAAGATATCTCATCGCGAGCAACTGCAGGCTCGGTCTGATGAGATATAGACAGTTTCCCCTGCAAACTAAAACAGTTGTCTTTTGTTTCATGCAGTTGAATCTTAAGGCTATCACACTCCTCTCGGTATTGTTGTACCTGCTCTTCAAGCCGCTTACAATACCGTTTAGAATTTTCCAAATCATTCGAAACATCCTTGCATCTTCGCTCGGCGTCTTGCAGCTCCGAATAGAGATTTTCGTAAACTTTCTCGGATCCGTCGTGTATCACGCTGGAGACAGAAGGAGGACGAAGAGTGTCTCTTTTACTAAGCACCCTCTGTGGGATAGTATAGGTACCCCTTCTTTTGATTTCGTTCGATTTCATAATTAGCCTCCATCTCCTTGCCAATCGTAAAGCTTCGATCTTTTTCTCCAGCAAATCAGGAACTAATCTTAACACAATATCAAATTCGAAACTTCGATTTTTAAGAGCTGCCTTAAAGATTGATAGTTCGCTTGCTTTGCTGAATAATTTCTCATTGATGGGAAGGCAATCTAGCATTGCTTCCCATCTCTGAATACAACGCTCTAAACACTTCGACAATTCCTGGACTGGAGAGTCTGATGCGTCTGAGTTGAAGAAGTCACACAAAGGTCGATAGATATCTCGACGAAATACTCGTAATATCTTCTCGGATTGTTTGCAAAAGGCTTCAAAACGCTCTAAGGGATTTCCCTCCGAGCTTTCACTAGACGATGATTGCCCATTCTCCTTGTTATCCTTAGCGCCGACGGTTGCATGCTTTGGAAGATTGTTCATTTCCCACGTACACAACTCACGAATGTGGCTGTTAAAAAAGAAACAAAAGGTGTACTTTAGTATTTCCAGTTCAGTAAAAACTTATTGCTGGTTTGCAATACCTTGACATTGCAACGGCTGGCCTTGAACGCCTACGGTCAAGGACTTGTTAAGACGCCCCCGCATTTTAGATAGCACGATTGTCCCAAAATAGTTATCTACAAGAACTCTGAGCCTGAAAACTTCACGAAAGTTAAACAATTTACAAAATTAACGGCTTAATATCTTACTTGATACAACAAACGCAAAAGCTGGCTCAAATTAGCTTGCTGCCAAAGTTTGTAATCAGAGACTTCTTGATAAAGCTGAATCATACAATCAATCGTTCGTTATTTGAACATTTTCAAATCTGCAAGGACACACCTAATCAGAATATGTGCAAAGCATTGAGCTGCAAAAGGAAAGAAGCTGTATGATGGAATAAAACTGAAGAAGTTCTTGGAAATAACTGCGTTCTTCCTCCTGCTGTTTTGAGGAAGACAGGCACTTGAAATTCACCTCATGAACCCCATTTTTAACGAAGCGCCTGTTGTCATGACAATAGATAATATCAACAACCAGTGAAATCAATTGCATGGTCACGATTTGTGCTTGTGTCCTTTCCATGAGAATCTTATTCATATTTCTTTTAGTTAGTAATTAACATTGGACATCCAAAGTATTCATAATCAGTCGAAGCTGAAAGTAATAACAGAATTACGCTACTAGATGTGAAAAGGGAATGGTTTTCTTTTTCAAGGTTATAGAAGTCAGCTAGAGGAGTCGACGTGAAATGGTTTCGTATTTAATGTCATTAAACATTTCCGTGCTGTCCATTTCTTGCTAATTTAGAACTGGTGGATTGGCTTCCCTTGTGCAAGAGTCATCAAGAGCGAAAATTACTTATGACGCAAGCAAATTATTCACAGCCTATATTTAACGATGGTATCAAATCAGAGCGAAGGCGTGGGAGAAAAATACTTGTGGTTTCACGCTTAACGGAAAGGACACATCCAGAAAATATACATTCAAATGCATAACAACTCAATACTTGAAAAAAAGGTTAAACTGAAAATTCTCATTCTATATAGGGAAACATTAATGATTGTATATTTTTAATGATGTTGACACTATTCAGTTATGATAATAGGCTTCTATTATCACTAAACATTTCAAATATTATTTAAAGCTCTGTAGAAAAAATTGATATCAAAGGCACAAGATAGGTACTCTGTTGAAAGTAAGAGTCACTGGTGAGTTACCATAAACTATAAGATAAATATGTCCTTTCAACAATAATATGAAAACGGCTTTGGTTTATGTCGGGTGGGGTTGCCTTCAGATAATGAATGTCGTTAACAAAATCTGTGCCTCTTCATTTCTCCCTGTATTGCTGAACTGTGTTAGACAGACAAACTGTCCACATTAAAATAACTTCAACACTCGACAGGTATAAATTACTTACTCTCTTGACGTGACCATTCCAAAGGCCCTATGATTCCATGCCGACCATCGCCTTGTAATCTTTTTCAACTTCTTATATAGATCTTCAACAAAAGCATCTCGATCAGGAAGAAATTTGCGTATTTCATGTTCAAACGATGAACACTGTTCTGCTAGCCAAACTTCTCTTGCTGTCTGTGAGAGAGACTCGAGGTCCTCGTACTACAAGAAACAAGAAAGAGAAATCCATTTGTCTATCAAAGAAGTTCAACTACTAATGTTAGCATCGTTAGCATTAATATAAAATACGCCAAAGCTTCAGTACTTAAAAATGTCATGATTCATTCCCTTCTGTGCAAAACGTTAATTTTCAAGAAGAATCTGTGGTATAAATGTCTTGGAAATTGGCGCCAAAACATACTGCAATAGGGTAAAAATGATGTCCTGTTATAATTTGCTGTGAATAAGCTTCCATCCACAATAAGAGCATCTCATAAAATTATACCGCAAGAACGAGTGTTTTCACATGCTTCGTCTCGATGCGAAATAAAAACTATTTTAGCTATAAATACTTTATTAACAACTTCATCATAAAAGTTTATGTGATTCAATAAGTTGCTAGCAAAGTTTTAGACAGAAGAGCAATAAACAGTTTCAAGGAACTTCCACCTCGGCCTTATACGAAGGGGTACTCTACCATTACGGAAAAACCTACCTACCTCTACGTTCCTCGGCATGTTGTTTAATTGTAGTATGCGAGGTAACACTCAAATTTCATATTTTTTCTTCCGCTGGTGTCAACAACCGATGTCTACACTTGGTGGCTTCTACTTAACTGTCCTAAGACCTTCTCTTGTTCATTATCATTAGCGAGGGGAAGCATACAATACCAGCTTTGTGTTGTGTTTGTTAATCAAACAAATGAGCCGTCAATGAACGACTTGAAATCACTCAGCGTTGTCGACCTCGATGCCAGCTCTTTCAGGCCATGAATACGTCACTAAGGCCAAACAAATGGATCTTGAAAGACCACGTAGCCATTTACCCAAACAATAAGCGTCGCCTCTTTGTGCGATGAACCGATCACTGCAACCGAAAGCTACTTAAGCCTTGAAAAATTTATGATTTACATTTCAAGTCGGACAACAGACCCTGAATCTGGCAGCCTGTATAAACAATAGCAAAGCTCAAACTTTGTACCATCCTGCTAATTACAGACGTCAATTTAAGATTGCAGTTTTGTAGTTGATAGAAAGAAAAATTTTTTAATATATCAATTGAAATCTTCATATATCCTTTAATATCTATATGCAATATAATTTTCCTTTTGTAAAAAAGTACTAACAACCGATGATAGGAAATGAGAGGTTGCAAACCTTGGTAAAAATATAGCAATTTCACATGACTTGGAGGTAAACGTAAAAATGCAAAAAGGGTAAATTCATAGCAAACCCTGCAATATTAACAAAATTAACTAGCCAAATTTAAACAGTGGGCCTGAATTCTAGCTAGGCATAACATCAATTGTATTCATGTTAATTTTCGGATCTAAATGCTATCAGAAGACTCTATTATTCTCACATAATAGGAATACTTGTACTACCTGCAAAATTAAACTTTTAGCACCTAAAGATATAAAATGATATGACGTTGAATGCTTACACAAAGGAAAAAAAGGAAAATACATGAACAACCCCTTCAAGCTTTTTGTATCCGATAACACAAGGCTTGCATTGGAGATTTGACTAATGTAATTTAAAAACATTGGTATGTGAAATCATCTGGAAAGCTAACGTCTGCTTTTACCCAAATTTGATACCTGACGTGACTAGTTTCCCATCTCAAAGTTTTTAAGCTTACAACAAAAGATCTTACGATTGAAAAATACATCAGCACCAATAACTAGATTCTTTTCTCCATGGTTTACTCAACAATAATAGTAAAATATGGAATTTATATGATGTTGGACTTTGTGCCTAGATGGGCAGGTTAAATGGTGAGGTTGCGAGATGTCAATTGCAGACTTTTAGAGGAAGCTTTAAATTATGTAGGCCTAGTTGTGGACGGAAAACGTAAGTCGGAGTTTTCATAGGCCACTAACATAGGTGAACAGGGGAATACTTGATTACCGGTCTAAAAATTTCTTGTTTCAAGGTCAACCACACACTTTTCTTAATAAATATTCCGTAACATATAGTTGGCCACAATATCTGTAAAAGTATATCACTTTGAGCCTTGATGTATTCTCAAATATTCTTCTACGGTATTTTATTGGTAGCAATTTTCTGTAACTATTAGAACAAAACTAATGTAATTGTGTGAGGAAAATACAATATCCCATTAATGACAGACACAATAGAAACACATTTGAATTAAAGTTGAAGCTATTTTTATTTATTTTACTCATGTTGAGAATGAGCTATAGACAATAGCTTGTTAGGATCAACAGGAAAATACTCTTCGGTTCCGAAAACCACTTGAAATATATATCTGCTTAATGAGTATTTACGACCATTTAAAAACTCTTTGGGTTCATAAAGTAAGATTGTTTAAGTGATTATATAATAATACCAATAGTATGTATTGATGTTCTGGTTTTACAGCAATATAATCTTTTCTACCTTGGTGAAATTTTGCAAGTGAAAGGAAACAAGTCAGTTTCAACTATGTACCGTTAGCCGGAGGGGAAAGATATTTCTTATTGAGAGTTGAGAAACTGGGCCGTAGATAAGATTTTATATTGCGAGTTTTGTAAGTTGGTTGTTTAGAAACGGGGGATGGTATATGATACTTTTTTTAAAAGTCCTGTGGATTCTAGATCCTCCTCCGGTATCGACGTGTTTTAGCCAGTACAACTTTTAACTCTTACTCTTGTTGCTAAAGATGATGAATCTAAATAATACGTTACGTATTTCTAAGCATTTCTATAACATCCTTTGATTGTGATTAAGAAACAACTATGCTTTCTTAGCATGCGCCTGCGCATTACGACTTTTATATCTCTAAAACTGTAGTCAAAGCAACAGTGCGTCTACTTTGAAGATAATTCTCGTTTGCTGCGTTGATCGGGAGTCCTATCAACAGAATATCTTGTCATACAGAACATAATCCGCTATAACGTTCCCTCTAATGTCTTTCTTGTGTGCGGAACATATCGTGGTGCGAGCTGCATACATTGATCTCTCAGCATTAGCCGGGCGGTTAAATAAGATGACCGCCCGCAAATTAATGTGGCCAGCGGCCATGCATTACTCAAAGTCCTATACTAATCTGTACTTCAAACACTTCACAGAAATAAGAAAGGTTTTACCCTATTCCTTAATATAATGTCTAGTAAAAAATATGATTCAATACGTCTTCACTGTGGCGTCTGCACCTTAAAGAGGCCACGACTGCGCATGCGTGCAGCTTATAGCAAGACATCTTTCTTTTGCAATCTTGTCGCTGATTGTAGAACAATGCTTTTCGAAGATCAATATTACCGTACTGCGGGGGGAAGTTTTGATCTATTTTCAACGGGGATATGTCTTCCCATGTTTATCAAACCTGTGCCAGGACACCTTAACTCTAAGTATTATTAAAATGTTCAGATACGAGTTTTCTTCTTCTAAATAAACCTAGAAAAAAGAGTGGCTACTTCTCGAAAAAGAACGCTACTAATTTTCAGGAAAGACCAACAAAGTTTCCAGTTAATTTTTTTTACGCAATCCTTTTGAGAATCTTTGTATGTCCTAATTAAATAGAGAAGTGACACACTATGCAAAAATGCTGATATTGATGCAGATGCTTTCTACACTGGATTTTTTTAAACAGATTTTAAAAATTCAGACAAGAAGGGTTTAGTCGTGACCAACTAGAAAGCAACCTGCAATCAAGGTTATTGAAACATACGGCTTCTGTTTTGACCTCTATACAATTTTGATAGTTTCGTGACGACGCAAAGAAACGCAATGGCCAGTTTCAAGACTGAGACACTTCCTACCTACAAAGTGGGTTAACAAAGGTCAACAGTAACTTTCACGAAATATGCGCATTAATTAACAATGTACTAATAGGGCACGCATATATTAGTGCCAGATGCCTTCCGAATCGGTTAAGGATTGTTTCCTAAGTGCTTTAGGTCTCAAATAAGTCCTCTCCGAGAAAGGTAATAAAACTCTAATGATCGTAAGCATTCAATGAACATCGTAACTAAGTTTTAAAAAGAAGTAAATTAAACAGTCATATGGCATGTCAGTATGTAATTTTCACTTTTCCCCAAAAGGTACATAAACTTTGTTTGGCAAGAGGACAGCAACATTCGTAAAGGCTACTCCCAAAAGCATAGAAGAATGGTGGTGGTTTACAAGTCCCTCTTGATAATAGCTCTGCGCATGCTCAGCACCTAGGTAGGCTGCATTTAGTCCAGAAACTGTTGCATATAGTACTTTCTATGAAGTGCATTCTCATCCTTTAGCAAGCCGAGTCTTCTCCTGCCTTCAAGATTTGATAAGTGACACAATCATAATGAAGTACCTTAAGTACATAACTGTCATTCTGAGTTGCCATAGCCTGAATCTTAGTTAAAGTGTTCCGAAAAAACCTTCAAGAAATGTATCAAAAGATTTACAGATCGACATAGTCAGCAAGTTCTGGTAGCTATGAGCAGTTTTAAGTACATAGGTATCGCCCCTATGAAATATTGTAATTGTGAAATATGTATAAGGTTGAGTCATTAAGGCTTTTATATCCTATGTGTTTCTCAATGTACGAAATTCAGTAAAAAGTTGCTCTGAAGAAATTCAATAATGCAAACTTATTCATCAAACGCATTGGAGGAGAGTCATTGCACTTTCTGCAACGAACAAAAGGTATCTACTACTTAAAATATACGTCAAACTCACCTAGTAAGTACTGCAATTTTGCTCTAGGGCGCTTAATTTAATTAATAACTGAGAAATTGAATCTGTGTGAGTTTGATATATTACAGAACACAATTTGGAGCGACACTATTTTTTGGAGCAACGATGATCTCATTAAAGTTTTTGATGCAACTTGATATAACGACCATTGTAAAAATCCTCCTTAACCAACACTATCATCATAATCTCAATCTTAATCTTTACTGCATTGAACCGACCAATAGAAATGTCATCATCCTCCTCATCTTTATCACCATCGTCATCATTGTCATCATCATTATCAACATAAATATTATTATCATCATCGTCATCGTCACCACCATCATAAACACTAAAATTATACACTTCATGACAAAGACTATATTTTCCCATTCACATCTTGATATGCCACTTGTATATCTTCATCTCAATTTGATCTCTACCCATTTGAGATGCATGCCAGTTAATAAGTCTTAAAATTTGACTAACGCTTGTAAATTCAAGGAGATCCTATACTCTAAAGATAAATGAAAGAAAACTGTCTCATTGCTTACATTTCTTTCTTTTCTTTTCAAATACGTCTACTTTCAAATGTGTAGTGTCACGTGTATGAACTTATATCTATCTGTATTTGACCAGGTCATAGTAAACAGTTCTAAAGTTGGGGCGTGTTACGGATGAAATACCTACTCAAATCAGTTAGTGAGTTCTCTCATGGGACGCACGATAAACAAGGCTTTAAGATTTTAAGGTAGAAAAGTACGTAGCCATTTTCCTACGAAGCGATTTGACATGTGAACTTTATGCTGAGGTGTTAGTTAGCATAGGAGGTAAGCTATATTTAGATGTAGGACACAAGGAGTATTTATCCACCCGGGTTGGCATAATTGCCATTAACTGAATAACGAGTAATTTGTAGGAGCTATGCCATCTTTTATCACAGTGAAAACATTACCTTGTCAGCTGCCATAGCGATCAATGAGAGTTCTAAGCGTAGGTTCTCGGTAGGTTTGGCGACTTTTACTAAGGATGGGGAAATTTGAGTACGTACTATCATCCTGTTGTTGATATTTACGGTGCAGCACACCCCTTCGTTTCTTCTTATCCGTGTCCTTAAGACCAGGCCAGATGAGATGTTGACAATTTTCATCTCACGAATGCCAAACTGGAGATGATTACAGCTCGTTTTACCCGTTCTATTCGTTATACCTGTTTATTTCGGTAGTGTACAGTGAGCAATATAATTTTGTTGAAATTTGTTAAATAGTTTTTGCTGCGTTAAACCACACTATGGCACATCGAGCACCCGAAATAACGGCCTACCAACCGCCCCTCTCGATATTAATACTCCTTGGCTGCCCTCTTTTATAACTTCTTTCGAAATAACTTCTTTCGAAATAACTTTTATAACTTCTTTCGAAATAAATTGATGGATGAAAAATAACGGTAAGTTAAATAACTCTCCCTATGATAAGTAAACCTATATTGACGTAATATAAACATAAACATAAACATAAACATACACAGGGCTTAATGGGGTTATATATTGGGTAATTTTAAGTTTCAATTCGAACCTATGAATCGAAAATTTTCAATCTCATTCAACTACAGTATTTGCAAAACAGAGAAGAGATCTCAGGCCCTGGATAAATGCTGACAGGCCGTTAAAGGGATGGAAACATTTACTGTTGGTTTTAGAAATGTGTATTTAGCAAGGTCTGGAAACGAGAACTAGGCTCTGAAACTATTTATATTTATTATCAGTTAAGATTTGGCGAGTAAAGTAATCAGTCTGTATTGATTACATAAACCAGATATAATCATGAAAAGTTGTAGAAGTTACTTACAAAGTATTCTTTCACTTTTGCTGACTGTCTCATTGAGATGCGTGGGAAATGGAGAGTCCTTCCAACTCCTTTATGAAATATTTGTTTGTCACGATGAAATGGAATAACTTTGATTTCAGTTGCACTACCTAAAACGTTCAAAAAGGAAATTTATCAGTTAAATGTTTATTTTTAAATGGAAATCTCTAATGGCAATACTAAAGCAATGTTTCGCAGCTCACGTATATTGCTTTTTCATCTATAATTCCATATTAATAGATAGGCTCCATACGTAAAATTCAAAATTACAATTCTTAATAACGTTAACAAGAGTCTTTTCATGCTTATGTCGTCATGATAGGACGTACCTCTTGTGGCTGATTAACACAGTATAATACTAATATGTGCATGCCACTTTAGACAGACCGGACTGATTTCATCACTTGGTAGTTTCTATCCCTTTAACACTACGGTCTGCCTAATAGATGTACTTAAAGTAAACGTGAAATTGATATTAATTTGAATTTGAATTTGAGCTAGGTTCTTCTAGTCTTGAATGCAAATTTCTAAAGCAGAGGGCGTAAGCATGATTTTAATCTTATTTCTCAAAACACATGGTTTCAACTACAAAGACCTTCTACAGTTTGTCAAAATGTTCTGTTACCTTACTAAAATAACGGTTCCTTAATTAGTTTTTATTAAATAGTATGTCTTGCTGTGAATAAGAGCCCATATCTCTCTCAACCTAATCAACGTAGCTTAGAGCAGTCCTTTTTAAACACTGGTGTAATATCTCCTGTAAGTGGCCTTCTGGACGTTTTATTTCTTTTACAATTGTCATGAACAAAAGAAAATAAAATGGAAGAACTTATCGAAAGAGTCCTATATTGGAAAGTCGATATATCACTTATCTGTTGTTTTGTCTAACTTCTTTTTCTTGTGTTATGTTATGGGGCACAAGTTGATACAATAAGGACTTAAAATAACTTGTGTAGACAGTCATGATAGTTTCTGTTGTGTAATAAATTTAGAGATTTGTCTATCACCAATTGTGTATATGTATATGCAGAACCTAGGCTACTTTGCATTCCAGTCTTGAAAGAGTCGAGTAGAGAGAAGCAGATCTGCTAAAATTACGTGCAATGGGGAAGTTGAGTCAGCCAACCTCACTTGCAATGAGGGGTCAACTCATAGAGGTTAATAAACACTGGAGAATTATCTTCAAAGCGAGGCGTGAAGCCAAAACAAAACTCGCTCTGATCAGTTTGCATGGCAAGAAGAACGACGTTAAATCAGAAGGGTATTTCGACTCAACACGGTTTCAACATCAATAAATTTGCATCAGTTTCCATGTTTTGGTAAAATACTTGCTAAGTATATGATAAATTTGGATTAATGATATGTGATAAATTGTAACAGTACATTGCGATTTCCCTTTCCTTAAGTGTATAACACGCATTCTTGGCGTGCGCTATACTGACTGGCCTAGATTAACTACGATGATACAATACTCTGTTACTCTTGCAGCCACATTAGTTCCCAATTCTCCACCTGTTTACATCAATATCCAGCTCTATCTGCCTGTCTGCGCCATGTGACTTGACCATGAATGCAATGTCCATGGCCAGAATGCCATTTAAAGGCATCGGAAGTCCATGGAAAGTTGCCGAGTATCAGAGGTATCATGGGTTTTTTAAATCCCGGTGATGCCATACTATCTATTCCACTAGTTTCTTTCAAAATCCGGTCTGTAATGCGAGCATTAGTACTGGCTTTAATAACAGGTAATTTTAATACAAAAAACCGGAGTGGTTAAAGTTTTTCAGGTGCGCACTTGCTGCGTCACTCATCTTATTGGTGCTACGTCTTGGTTGCTTAGTCTTAAAAATCAGCAATGTAGACAAGGTGTCAAAGTATCTACATTGAAAAGGAATGCCTACACTGTTTCCGAAGCAAGTTGAGAATACATGGAAAACGTTCTTAGTACATTCTATCGTTTGCACTATAAAGTAGAACTCTTACGCATATAAACTTAGAATACATTTCTTTGAGTTTATTCGTTAAAAAGGAATTGAAATGCAGTAGAAACATTACAAAGATTGGCATACGCCATAGGAATGTCTTAAAATAATATCTCATTCTCATAAATGATAACTATGATATTAAAGTCGCATTTGGTTAAAGGTTCTAAAATGCCCTAACAAATTGTATTAAACTTAACATGTGTCATCTTCATGAAAACAAATCGTTGGACTCTATTCCGAATAATTGTCTTCTCGTGTTTTTTGAATTTAAACTGCTCTGTTTTATTTAAATAAATTCCTACTGTAAGCAGATCAGATGCGCCGTGTTTGATTTAGCGGCAAATGGAAATCTAAAACAAGGAAGAAACAAAAACGCAAATTCTCCTCCAATAGTGACAGTTGCTGAAGATATCATCGAAATGTATTACCTAGGACTGTTCCCATGATACAGGTTTCGGCTGTTGACAAAAATTGAGCGTTAAAAGCGGCAATGAAATCTATGAGCTAAGAATTGTGGTAATTCAAAATATGTCTTGAATGTTTAATTCTATTTTTAAAATGAAGGACGCATATTGTATCTTATACATCGGGAAATAACCGACGATCAGTAAATGCTTGCAGGGAGGACAGGGTTTCTTCCCTGGTTTTACTCGCAGCCATTGAAATCCATTAAACAGAGCTATTAAAAATGAAGGACAGAAGTATGAGGTGTAAGATTTTTCTATTATAGTTCATGTGTACTGCCAAATTGGTACAGGACGGTTAGTGTTCTTTCTGTAAATCTATAGTTTGTGAAGCTTGTGGCAATGCAATCTAAAAAGCTTGCTTTAAAGACAACATGTCCAGGGTCGATCCCGACGCTGGGAAGCACTGACAGCTTCTCTTTACCATAGCAATGGGGCTCACTCTGCCCACGAGAGAGAAATTGGGGTAACGGATACTGTAGAAGCCTGTCGGATGATTTGCATTTGTGATTTGATGTCCCCAGCCTTCTTATATTTGCACCAGGCTGAATATGCTTGATTTATAGGCAAAGCTTACAAGTGACTGTCACCGAATAGGTCGAACAGCTGAGAACTTAGATATTGATATCGATGAAGGAGTCCATCAAGTGTAGGGTTCAATCAAATCAGTTATTTCTTGATAATAGGAAGAGGAAATGGTCTGCTTGCGACTGCAAAATAATATGGTCCAAAGATTGTGGGGAATATTATTCATGCAGATTTCTTTAGCATGCTCGTTGCTACAAAGGAGCTAAGTTCGTGCGCCATCAACTGAGGCGCCTTCCCATCCTTTTGCTTTGCTACTGTTCTTAGTTCGGGTTTGCAATTGCACTCTCTACGATACGTTCTTATCCATAAAACTTACCCTCGATCCATTTAAAACATTACGAAGGAATAATGATACTTAGGAACATGGTTCATTAATTAAGCAAAAACAATAAAGTTAGGTAACTAATATTCCTAACGATTAGATCTATTATGTCGTTAGGAAGAATGAATGAGTTCCATTGTAAGAAGTTTCCATGTCACTATAGATTGTAAGCTAGAAACCTGACTATTGGTGCCCGTTTTAATGATACCATCAGCATTTTCGTAATACCAGATGCAGTTGGGAGCAAATACCAATAATACTTTGGATTAGAGATGCAAATACTATTGTTTAGTCACAAAGAGAGCATTGGCATAGTATCAAAGAACTACAAAGCAGATCGAGGTTATTTGATGTGCAGAATACACTAATCCTGATGCGTTGAATAGGTCAAATTACTACGCTCAGTTTGTTTTCAAGGACACACTCAATCAACACTACCCCCGTCTATGCTAAGAGAGATAGCACTTTACAAGTTAGGGATCAGGACTAAGCATTAGGGCAGAACAGAAACTATGTTATTGCTCGTTTTGAGAAGTTCACCGTTAAAAGAATTTGCTATAACCTAGATGGTGTAATGAAGGGGGGTAAAATATGCAATATCTGCAGTTTACTATCTGTACCGACACGCTGATAAGGGAAGTATCACATATTGATATGCTCTTAAGTATCACAAACATGAAGAACACGGTTGGTACAAAAGAAAACATGGGCAGTGTCTTTGGATGTCTTGAATCAGATGTGACCTAGTTTGCATTCGTACGTTTTGACCTCTTTGCAATGCCATCGGATTTCCCTAAAAAAGAGCCTCAAATGTTACCCAAAACAACTATTAAGCAGGTCATAGTGCCTTAGTAGACAGGGTAAGATCAACACTTACGATTTATAAATCATAGTTTTGAAACGGTTTTAGATTACAGCACTGCTTTACAACCCGACCCGTGGAAATGCAACATGATTAGAATATACGACCAGAACTGTGATGTTGTCTGTTTATTTTCATAAGCTTAAACCCTTTTTGTACTTGAAAGCAATTTATTAGCACACCCTTCTTAACAAAACAGATCTAAAGTCATTTATTCTGGCTATGCTGTCCGGTAATAAATGGCCCATGGGTCTGTACCGGCACGTGGCACGGGTACAGAGGGCCTCTGGTTTTCAGGGCTGTAGGCCAAAACATTACAGTTTAATGTTGCAGTTTAAGTCACCTTTCAACGTCACTTTCTTGGTACGTTAACTGGAAAAAACATTACTCATCAAAAATCATCTCGAAACATTGTGTTCAGCATTGGCAAAGAGTGCTGCTAATTTTTGTATATAAATGCATCTCCATTATAATCTTCCCCATCATTATCACCCTGACGACAATTATGCTGCACTATCGCTCTCATTTGAGTATAGAATCATTTTCTTGGGTGCATTGCAATCATTTGTGCTTGCCCACTGGTTATGAAACGTTATCGGCACGTAAATCATTGTAATACTCAGGAAACGACTCAAAGTTCCTCTTAGCTGCCTTCCCACTCATTATTGTCTTATGTTCAGCAACGGACAAAAGTACTTCAAGCTGGTGCGATCTTACGTGATCAACAGAAGTTGTCTAACAATTTTTAACAATGTTCATTTCCTTTACAAGGGCAATGGTAAAATTCACGCAACCTCTCTTATATTTCTTCCGTACTCTACTTTCTCTATATTTCATTTTCGCCTTTTTATCATACAGATTTGCTCTAACAGAAGACAAACACGTTACATGCAGGACCATGGAGAGGTTCCAGTGACGTATCTAGAACATCCAGGTATGACCCTGTATGGTGACATCATATACATTACAAGGCAAGATGTGTCCCAAGTACACTTTCAACTACTTAAAAATGCAAATTAACTGAGAATTAGCAAGTTTCTGAATGCAAAAATATCCCTTAGAAACTAATAAGTACTTGAAAAAAGTTGCCTGGAGCGTGAGGGGGGTCATTACAAAGTGCCCCCTTAAATACGGAATACTGAACACGATGATTAACATTTTGTGCATTATAAATTTACAGCCTTCTTTTGTGCTCGGACCCCTTGACAGTTACCCTTCTACCTATCTTAATACCATTCTGACTTCATGACATCAATGTAAAGCTGAAGTGTCCCTGCTTATCCGTGTTTTACTTTAGATTTCCAGACTTTGATGTAGGGCGTCTGTTTCTGTCTGCATGTTTGTAGATGCAAGAACTACCTCGTTCATTTCTTCAATAACTGTACTACATTCTCCTATTACTGTAATTTTTTCATAATTATCTCCTCATTACAAATCAGAAATGTTCGTCATTAGAAGATTATGAAAAGTAAAAGCACAGGACGACCATCTCGAAATGAAATAGCACTACGTGATCTGACAATGAAGATACATTTATTCTGGTAAATTACCCTCACCATATTACTTCTCTCCTCATTTATAATTAAACTATTATTCATTCGGTAGATTTTCATCTGTGACTTTTATGATAAAACTCATTACAGTGAACCAGGCGAGACCATAACGTCCCGATGTCAGTGCTTAGCCAAGAAAACGTAATCACTTGCTAATGAAGATCGAAAACTCAGAGACAATGGCATCCAATCTGATTCCTTAACCACAACATTTCGGTCCAATACTCCCATGAGAATTTTTTGCTTCCCCTGAAAAATTACAGATGTGTTTTATTCTTAAAACAATGTTCTTCAAGGTCCCTACATGAAACCCTCGAGCGTTATTGGCTACCTTTGCGCTAGTCTTTAAGTCCCATATGTAAAGACAACACCAGGCTAAGGTGTCACCGTTGTAAGCTTTGTTACAGGAGTGAGGATATTATATTTCATCCTCTAAACTCGCCAAGGATAAAGCTTTACAAAAAAATGCAATCTTAAATAAGTCTGTTGTTATTAATATTGCGGGAAGCCTCTTTCCACAAGAATTTTATGACGTGGTGTAGCTGAAGAAGAAGATTACTTGGCGCATGTTTTCTACTTTGAGAACCAAATTAGCTAGCGGAGACTTGTGGTTTTTAATCTCTGAAGATATGGATAGATCAATTTGCATACCAGAAATATCCCTATTCATGTCATTTTCTGACCATATGCTAACATGTTCCGCAAAACCGAACCGAAGTAGAGAGCACAAATTTCAGTAAACTTGTGAAGACATGTGACTTCATGAATAAGTTTTTCTTCTTCTTTGATAATTGCTCTATCGTCACAAACTACCTAGGTAGAGTAAGAGGAAAAACGCAGACTACTCCCTCTGATGACGAGAAGGTTGTTATGTACGCCATCTTGTAAACCATGATAAAAAGCTGGCAAATATCTGATTTAACCAGCTGGTACTGAAAGGGCACTCGCAGGTTAAAGCCAGCAATTGGAAATCAAATTTGCTGGGATTTTCAGATCCAGAGCTTTTATTAAAACGTACATAAAATCGAACTGATTTGTACCATGGCTCTGCTATGTCTTGATAATACTTAGCATCCAGGATGAGGCAAAAATATCTGATCATTTGGAGAAAAAGCGAATTAATTCTTAGAAAGATTATTTGAATTACAATTTGCAAAGGAGGGTTCCTTATTATCTAAACTATCTATATTATTGTTACGTATCATTTTAAAACAGAGGTCCTGCAGAGACCATTAGGACATGGTTTTAATCTGCATATGCTATAATGTAGTGTTGCCAATAAGAGGATTATGACAGGGAAATATCTCCACGTTCCTCTAGAGGATGATGTGTTGATAAATTAAAACACGCACCCTATTCACTTCTGAAACAAAAATACAGCGGATGAAAAAAACTTTCGATTTGATAAAAACCCATATTTTATTGGCAAATCCCTGAATGCGGAGGGAAAGCGATGACGTCAAAAATCGAACGTTTTAGAAATAGTACAATCTGACTCCAGATATCGAAAGGCAAGCTTGGAATAGGCTGTTTCCCAATGTAGAAGACCTGTAGTGTGCATAGTGTCTGAACTAGAGATGTTTGAATCTCAAAAATCTCTGGGCAAAACTCTGCTGATATTCCTTGGTTCCTTAAGTTAGGAACCAGCATCAAATAAGAAGGTTTTGTTAGAGTGATTTAGAACTTTGAAAGCCGATACTTCGGTGTTGGGAAAGGACATCACTCTCAATTTTGGCCATTGATGTTCTCACTGATAGGGTTACTTGGAAATTGAGTTTTTTTCCCCTTAATTCAAAATGTTTAAAAATCGTGACGTCACACTTTCCCACTGCATTTCAAAAGGGGTGTTGCGTATACAATCTCGGTGCCAAAAGGAGGTAGTCCTCCATAGCTCTATCTAAAAAGTGCTCGTCCATATACTTGGTGCGATGATACTCCCATAAATCCAGTTACTTCAGTTTACTCAAAGTTAGTATTTAGAATGAAAATTAAAAAAATGGTATCCCCTGACGTGTTACTACCAAATAAAGAGCAATATGGTGTTTAGCATGCCCCCAAGGGTCACGTTGAGATCTTTGCACCCCATTCAAAAAAGATTTAACCTTGAAAATGGTTAAGTACTACCATATACTCGTTTGACGACGCAAGAACTGCCAGATTTTCAAATTATAGCCTACTTCATGAATAACGTGCTAGCTATATTTTTCACTGTCAAACGGCAATTCGTCTTATATAGTATGCATGGAGTACGCATTCTCGATGGCCAGTACGTACGGAAAAAATCTTTTAGCAATCCTCAGATTATGACCTTAGCTATAACAATTATCCAACCATAAAGAACCCCACAAAAACTCTGCACTGCACTTTCGCACTCGATGGCTTGATGTCGTCGCCAAAGATCTGCGATCCTGTGGAGTGCCTCCATCTGAAGCGGAGCAGCTCGCTGCCGATCGTCAGCACTGGCGAGCACTTGTGTTTCAAGTTGACTCTGCACGGTGCTCGAGAATTAGTGAGTGAGAGTGAGCGAGCAGGAGAGTACTAGGCCTCGGTAAAAGACACACGCCAAAGTTTTTGGCTACCCCTTCACTTATTCGCTGTAACTAGCCATTACAGTTACTGTCTGATTCCGCACAGTTTGTCAATATACCTCGGTTGGTCTCTATTGCTTCCTCTTGGAAATCCAAGGGAGACGCCCGAAAAGGCATGAACTTTTCTGGCCTTTATCCACACCCTTTTCAACACTAGGACATGGGCCGTATGTCTTTCATTTTCCTGCAGGCATTTTTTTTAAATAACAGACTTTCGAGTAAGTTTTCCATGCCAGTGATCTACTTGTTTAACATCAATGAGTAACTACATAACCAATATCAGAAGAAAAGTTTTTGAGGCTACTGAAGGCCAGATTCCGCTGAAGGTTGCTCAAAAGGTTTGTGTAACTGTTTAGGTCTAAGTCTGCTTTAAAAATCAAACAATATCTTTCTTTTCAAATGACACTTTAATTGCTCGTAGAGCCTTTGATGGAATTGATAGCTGTCTAAGTTGTTATAGATTATTTTGATCAATGGTTCGTTGGCAAAATACTTTCGTTAGCAATTGGACATCAGAGAGCGGATAAAGTTGTCTCACTTCATCGATCAGGAACAAATATCGGCTATTTGTATCCTTCTGGAAGCGTTCATGGCACTACTACAGGCAAGTTGGCAGTTTGATGCAGTCTACAGTAAAAAAGCACCTAAGATAAATGCCATCAACGTTGGTGACATTGTACCGCTGAAACACCCGAAATCGTTTTTAAACCATTTTTCAGCAATTGGTCGGCTTTCTAAAAGTGGAAGCTATTGAATGACCAAGTCATGTACGTTTTACTCATATGCAAGACTTACGGAGTATTCGTTTTCAGTTTTTTTAACCATACGTTTTTGGAAAGTGGATATCCCCTTGCCCTTGTTGATTGTTGTCATTTACGAGTCATAAATGTGGGTAAAGCCATGATAGATTCCAAATCACTCCTCCATAATGTTGCGATTAGCATAGCCTTGAAATCCCTATCAAATCATTATTACTTCGGTGGGGTTTGCCTCACGTTTTGTCTTGGACCATATGAAGTATAAATTCAAACTGAGTCTCACGATTCGACACTGTTGGAACTTCCTTTAATGTGTCTCTGGACAAGGCATAATATTTAATTATCCCAGAGCAAATGATCTCACAGATTCTCAGAGAATTACAGAAATTACTTGCGTGTCTCAAAGACAAAATACGTTGAACATTAATGAAAGCGTTTTGCGTCATCGAGCGTAACATCGACTTGGCTTTCAAAATCTCGACAGAAGTAAACGTTCAGCGTTTTCTTTATGAGATGTGGCTCATACTTCAATTGATGGTATAAACATCAGATAATATGCTGATTTTCGATGCCTGTGGCCATCTCAAGGTCTCTGTTATAATTCTAAGACTCGTTTACTGACTTAGAACCTTAAGACTTTAACTAGGTAGCGACTTGAAATTGGGCTACGTTATGCTGACACGATGATATCAAAATACAAGCTTTTAGCGAACTGACCAAGATTTAATTTATTGCTCTTAATATGTACTGTTCTGATACAACCCTTCTGTGCTCCAGACTTCTTAATGCTGGTCTTCCAGATGAAGGATCAGTATTAAGTACATTCAGTTATTAATCTCTCTGGTGTAAATAAGATTATGTGAAAACAATACGGTGCTATACTATACACTCAGCTCGAGCAAAAGCCACGTGGGTCCTCTTTCTGGATAACCATTATCTCAAGGTAGCACGTCCTTATTCAGCCTCTCATTTTTCAATGAGTAAAACATATCAGAAACCTAAGTTAGATCTTGAAATTTTGCTGCAGTAAGACTGTCATCGTCAATAAGTTTTGAGTTTCACTTATCTAGAGAATAACCGAATACAGAACGTGTCTACGTTGATATCAACAATATAACATATATAGAAATATATCATTACGTACCCATATGGTTTAAGAAAACTGTTGTGATTCCCAAGAGAAATACATGTGCTGAACCACGAATGCTTGTCGCTCATTTGAATATACTGATCACCAGTCACCATTTATGATATGAGGATCTTCTCTCTCCTGTTGTAGTACGTCTTTGTTAAAGAGTGGGGGTCGTTTCAAATTAACGTGGCAATTAACGCCTCGGCTCTTCTTCTTTGACAATAAAAGCTTCCAACATGCGAAAACGCCGTCAAAGCTTGCAAGAGAAGGCGTGGTGAAAATTAGAGGTCTCTTTCTACACCTCGAAACTTCGTTTTACACATGAAACGCATCTCGTTTGCGTACAGATTTTCTAAAATATTGAGAAAAAAACGCCTTGCTTTACACTTTCTTTTCATCTAACAAGACTGCTTGCTGAGGATTCCCGTTTGGAGTTTGTTTCTCAAGCCAGCAATGACAAAAGTTGACCTTTTCCGATGACAAATACTTGCTAACACTGCTCTCAGTCAGTTCCAGGTAGACATCGTAGACCTCAAGCTGGTTTGTCAGCAAGTGCAGCAGTTCTTCTTGAACTATTCTCGGCGACTTTGGGTAAACAATGCAGAGAGGGAATCCTGTTATCCCAGCCAACCACAAGGCATACTGATATTCAAAGCAGTGATCGTCTTACAGAAAGCGTCACTTCTAATAACTCAATAACAAAGACCAAGTGGAACTCTCTCTGAGTTTCATGTTAATCATGTTAACCCGATCTCTTTAAAGGCGTAATCTAAACAGCTTTTTCTTGTGTTAGAGATGAAATAAGGAAAACATTTGGTAACAATTGCTATGGTTGTACACAAGTTATTATCTGCATATCAAAAACTTGACATGCAAAGAAAGATCAGATAGCGAAAGTTTCCAAGTCCGAAGAAAGATCATGCAAGCTGTTGTAATGAAGGCCTTACTATGTAAAGTGTCCTCTTGCCACAGACGCCAGTATTGTTGTATAATGAATAAGAGTTATTTGGCTTTACAGAATGCTGACTATGTAGGGCATACATCATATACATCAGAAGTTGAAAGATTAGATGTATCGAACAGTGATGTCCGTCACAGAGTTACTAGTAAATAAGGGTGCCATTATTTCACTACTGTAAAGTTTTGTATTCTGGTCTCACACAATGATACATTTGGATCTCATGCAGTCTGCTGTCGTATCTGAACACTTGAACCTATAGTGCACAAGCAGTTTCTTCTAACGATGGTACTTTAATGTTTACACCTCTTATGTTCCGCTACAAAACACCGGTTTATGGTTTTCAAAGGTTTGAAACTTCCAAACAAAAGTAGCTACCAGATAAGATCGATCCTCAGTATTTAACTATTCCATATAAACTACCAGAGCTGATCGTATTTATAATGGAATTAGAAATCTTGTGGTAACAAAGTAACTTTCAACTCGCGCCAGACACAAAGTGGATACATTCTTGAACGTCCGCTTCATAGTTACTTAGACACTAACAGCTATTTATTACCATGATTTAGTTTCTATGTACAATGAGTAAATGCACTCTTACATATAGAATATAGAACTGGGTTAAGAACACATGAGACTGAAGTCAAATAAAGCCACTATTATAGGCCCCTTCCACCTCCCCTTACCTCTTGAGGCCTATATTTTTTTGCTTAAACGAGTTATGTTGGGTTGAGCACTCTACACTTGGGACGTTGCTGTTGCTTTATGCTATACTGACTGTGCAGACGCAGTTTGAGTATTCTGGCATGGTACGATATGAATTCTTTAAACTGTCTTGTGGCAGCATACCTTGCTTCCTAGCTAGAAGTTTGTCTGAACGCTATTTCCTGCTCTGATGAGCACAGCCAGGGCGAATAGTACTGTCTGAAGACTGAGTTTATGAAAATATAAGTGTCTTCCCTGCACAATATTTATATCTATATCTATTTCAGGAAACCTATTTAATATATGTAGAAATTTATGCTTTTTACTGTTGCTACATGTAATCGTTTAAATACTACTTCAGGTAAGGAACAAAACTCATCTACCCTGTCATAGATGCCAGAAATTTGCTAGTAAGTTACTTGGATAGAAACGTAGAAAGACACAGACTGAAGAAGTCAATACAGAGGAACACCAAGCTGGGCTACAATCTGACAAGATGGTGTAAGGCCACCTTTCTATTGTCAGATGTCTAATATACGGGACGGCGCTTGTTGATAGTTCGATTCACCCGAACGTACTGGGACGCCCCTGTTTATTGATTTTTGCGTTGTGTAGACTAATCCTTCTTAGTTTTCTTTACGTTTATTAAAATGGGGTGGAAAACAATTAATTATCTTCGCGGGTTTAATTGTGTAACCCTTAACGGGCTTATTTACTCATAATTCCCTTTGAAACCACACAGGTGCTCCGATGGATTCTATCAATATGTACGCTAGTGTAGTTACTGAAGGTATACATAGATGTTATAAAATCCTGAAGGTAAAAAATCGTGTCACCACGGGAACCAAACCCACGGTCTCCGTAATTGCGCAACGTACGATGATTTGCCACTAAACTACGTTCTCTTGCCAGAGAAAGAGAGTAGTTTTGAATGCCTGTTCTTTGATATTGCGTCACTGCATTAAAGTGACAAAAAGATTTGGCATCCCCTCAAAGACAGTCGTTCATCACTTAAAGTATACTTACTAAGTATACAAACGGTAAGCACTAAAAATATACATGCTTATTATTCCCTAGCCTTCTCCATTAAATTCTATTTTATTTTTACAGAACCGGTTTTACGTCTTTGTGATAGGCGAAAATACTGTTGGTATAACAGTTTTGTAACGGTCTCTGCAAACAAATGTTTATAGTAAACAAGGAAATATTGCGAAAATGATAGCTGTTTAACGTAGATTCTGATGTAGGATTTTAAATGAAGAACGAGGAAGATACTGAAGTGAAACATGGTAAAAGCGACATTGCTTCTTAAGTGTTAATGCTTTCGTATTTCCTGCAAGCCACGCCAGACAAGATAACATTTCTATAATTTGAGCACACATAAAAAAATCCGTAGCGGCCGGATCAGAATATGATTTATAGACTGATGTTCAAAATAATAAACATTAAACAAGAAATACGGGAAAGTAGCACAAAATTATGATATGTATATTTGAGACTTATATTTCTATTATTGTTAGCAGCAGAGTATTCAGTCAGCCAAACTTTTGTTGTTGGCACCATCATATGACTTCCCTAACACTGAGATGGTTTCCCCCTCTTCAATGTATACCCTTGTATAACTTGAGTAAGCAGCGGTGTTTATAGAAATTAAGCTGTAACAGTCAGTCTTCATCATTACAAAAAATGAGACAGATTTCTCAGTTTCATCCTCAGTGACTATCTTCCTGCCTCTGTGAGTCAATGAACTCCTGAGAAAGGTTAAGAGGTTGAAAGATTGTACTTTTTATTATCGTAAACAAGACGTAAGCCTATCCAATTAATGCTCCTTCGCCCATTTTGCATCACAAGGTGAGAATCGACCACTATTACAGGGCGCTGCTTCGAAATACGAATACTCTAGAACATGTGCGTTTGGTTAGGTGTTATCATCAAATACAGTTCAATGGAAATAAATCAAACGTTTGATGTCAACCAACGAAAATTTTTCAACAATGGATAACATTTCAACGAGATCACATTCCTGGCCTCAGTTCAAGTTTAGATCGAGATGAAATTTCAGAGAATAAATATTATGTAGATTGACCAAAAGGTCCAAGTTCAAGAAATCCAAGTCCTCTGTTACTTCAAGTGGATTTAATGCTCTTTCCGTTTAGAAAATTCCTCAGAGTTCCAACTATCACTATCTCTATTCAAATTGTTACTTTTGCTTCTCCTTTTACTACTGTTGCTTTTTGTACCGTAAGGACTAAACTATTACTCCTTCTACTCCTATTACTACTGATTTTGCTATAGTATTACCTACCACTACTGATATTACCGCTATGGCTACTACTGCTACTACTACTACTACTACTTCCACTACCTACTAGCGACAGCACCACCACCACCACCACT
>JAAAKL020001979.1:0-28047 GCA_010016065.2 Carybdea cf. marsupialis auct. non (Linnaeus, 1758)
TTTTTGATTTTAATTCGCTAGTTATCGTTAGTTTTCGCTGATAAAACTGAACGATAACTAACGAAATGGTTTTAGAAGGACGTTCCCACTAGAAGTCTGTCGTTAGTTATCGTTAGTAATCGTTAGTTTTCGCTAGTTTTCGCCTAGTGGAAACCGTGCTTAATCGAATGAAGTCATCCTCTTTATTGGATTATTAATTGGGAGGATCATAGAAATTTTAACAAGCTTAGAGATCTATCTAGTCGATATCAAGGCGCACCCAGTCTGGTGGTTTTGTTGTTTATGTGAGATAGATCCAATATCAGTATCACTATCATTTGTGATCAGTGATTGGGACACTGCCATGAATGGCAAAAACTCCAAACTGTTTAAAGGAAAGAAACAAAATCTTTAAATAAATTGATTGTTGTGCACGTATCAAGTGTAAGGCAGTAAGAGACCACTCATTGTTTATGGCTGAAAAGCTTTTTTTGGAATGAATCTTGTTAGGACCATAACATTATTAGTATCACAAAAGAAGGAAACAACAAATGTGATTGGCTAGATTCACAGACGGACTAGGAAACACTAAACATCCTTTTAGCCGCAAAGCTCAGATTTGTAAAACTTAGCATGGACTGCTGCCAGAACCCTAAGATGGTACTCAGAACATGCTTGCTCCGGTTTTATTAATATTGTCTACAGAAAAGGTAGCATAGAATTCTCGGTTTAGCATCAAATGTTTTGCAATGACAGAACCACAATGTTCAGGGTGTCTGGAGACTGTACATTTCCTGTACGTCCGGGAGGAGATCTGTTGTATTACAATGAATTGTATATGCTGTGGCAGCCTCTGCCTCAGAACTTGTGACGTCAGCCCTACGTACCTAGCTCGGCAATTGAGTTTTAATTTGTATATTATGTTAATTTTCGTCAAGTAGAGAAGCACCTCCTTGTTTTGAGGCATAAGGGCATAGCTCTATGGTCGTATAAACGATACTCAAAGCACATGCTGGCTTCGAGCGAATAACATTGTCTCAATCTTGTCGCCAAATGCGGATGACTGTTGGCCAATCTATATAGGGGTCAGATGTAAATGACAACGTTCAGGTCTGTAAGGCCTAGGTGACAGGAACTTGGCTTCCTGCCTCCTGATAATTTTTCCAACGAAAGTTAGCGGATATTCATTTACTCCCAATAAAGTCTTTAGGAAACCAAGTTTTCCTAGAACATATCTTGAGAGCCCTAATTAGCCCTCCGTTAATGTGAACAAAACGAGAACCAGTAGGGGTAAAGAACCGAGAATGTAAACTTCCTATATATGCTAGTAAGAAGAAAAACAAAATCTATTCTTTTGGCTGGACTACCAAACAGAATACTTAACTCGTAGAACTGTGTAGATTGACACTTACTGTAGTTTTACGAGTGACTAGGAAATTGTCCTATAAGACGTAAATGCCATTAATGAAATAATCACCTCTTAATTGTATTTGATTGGATATTTTAAAAACTCATCCTTCTAAATTTTACCATGATTTGCCTACTTTCATACCTTTGAATGACTTAATATTTAGCTAAATCGGTTTTGATGTTCGGAACTTCTTTTAAAGGCTTACGAAATGGATATAAATCTGCCTAAACTGCCTTGAATCCTCACTGAGGTTTCTCACGAACAGCAGTTGTGGCTAATTTTTGTAATTTCATGTCGGCGTCATTTTTCGCAATATGACTTTGCGGTAACGCAAAAGCGCTATTTATATGTTTTCCTTTAGATCTATAATTTAAAAACCATTAGGGTTTATATTATTTGCCGAAAAATTCATTTCAGCGGACATCAAAGTCAATGCTTTTGTGATTGAAAAGGATAGTTACAAGAATCGTAATATATCTTTTAGAAACCTGTACCCTAAAATGTTCTCATTCAGAAAGGGTTGTTGTGGCATCGGAGCTCGTTTTCAACCAATAGTTTTCTTCTCAATTGTATGAAATATGAAATGTTTTAATTTTGTGTGAAAAACCACTTCAGGTAGCAAAATAATAATTGCCGCAGTTACATGGCACTGGGTAATTTTTTGTTCCAGATTTCTTGTTCTGTTCTGAAAAACCTAGACGACCTGCAGCGTGTAGGCATCCACGTTGCTCCTTGATTAGATTACCATCACAACGAATAAGTAAAGTTTACAACATGTCGTTCCGAAACAGCGTTTGGGCCGGATATCGACGAGAGAAGGAGGGATACTGTACCCAAGGTGAACTGAACAGGGCTGTCGAGACCTAGCGCGGGCCCCGGGTATTTCTTAGCACTGGGCCCCAGTAGGTTTCTTGGAGAAACGCTTAAGGCTGTTTCTTTCATAAAATAACAATTTTCCGGGCCCCGTACTTCCAACCCTCGACGCTCCTGGTACAGAATACATTTGTAGAGCAATGATATTGGAACATAATAGGCCGCAGATTTGGGAAGGATAGCAAGTGCACTGTGTTACTGAGAGGTCCGTCTGGTATAAAAAAACTACCAACTACTACTAGCTGAAGTCACATTAGACTAACACTAGAATCCTAACAGCTTAAACCTAAGTCCACTGAAATCCCGCTGTTTCAGTGAAACCGAAATTTGACTTTACATCTTAACCCTAATATGCCAGTTTCTCAAAGATAAGCACATCTAATACTCCGGTCGAGCAGTCTAGACGCTGATTTGATCTTGATCCAGACAGTGCAGAATCCCAATGGAACGGTTTCTTCTCAGGGATTTTATTGTCCGTTTGATTTAAAATTCGGAATGTGATTAAGATCCAAGACCAAACACAACTGCACAAAAAGATCTAAATTTGTGATAACGAACGTGCATTTATGATTAAGTACCAAAAAGAAAAACTATTTTAAAGTTTTAGCCAGTGACATGTAGCCCCTTGCAGTTTAAACCTACACTTAAGTTCGGTGCATGCTCCTCTTTCAATAAATGATTTATTTTCTGAATGTGGTATTTTAAACAAAACATATCTTAACTCAGATATTACAGACATGTCTTTTGATATTTCATCTTCCTCATTTTCTGGTTACTATTGATTCCTAGAAAAGTGGTCGGCCACCTTCGTCATTCACCGAAATAAATGTCTGTTCTGGGTATATTCCTCTTTGAGACTTCCATTGTCTTTCTGAGAAAAATCGTTCTACAACTGTTTAGAATGCATAAATGAATACTGTATATTATTCAGGCGGTGGAAACTCCAAGACAACCTGGGTTGCTGAATTTCCAAATGCTGCCTCATACCGCGCTCTAACATAGTGCAAGCCAGTATTAAAGTGTGGTAAACACCTTTTCCAAAGGTGCTACAGTATGGCCTAGACGAGATTTGAACCCACGGCCCTTTAATCTTGAGTCCGACGCTCTAGCCATTATGCCACGCGTCCACGCTTCCAGTTTCTAGGAAAGAACCCAATAAGAATGCGCTTAGTAAGGAGTTTAAGTGAAATGCATGGGCATCTTTTCATTAAAAATAGAAGCATAATAATTGGTAGTTTGTTTGAAAGTTTGATGCAATCCCATGTGAGCAAAAAGATTAGAGACAACGATATGACGGAAACATTTTCTGTTACAAAGACAGAACACACTTTCAGTAGGACAAAGCAGAAATTTCTCAGTTAATGCTTTGACGGTTCAGGGTTTCTAAGCGATTTATGTTACCTATCACGCTATCGTACTCCGTGGGACATTTCATAGACAAAATAGCAAGAGAATTCAATACAGGTCACTTTGTCAGATATGCCTTGAAAGTGTCCGATACTTTGATCAGAAAATATCCCGATGATACCTGAAGAAATAGCCTTTACCACTAGGCTGGTATATTAGAGGGAGATGTACGCTGAAGTTCTTGTTCCATTAGTGGTCTGAATGATCAGTCCTTAGTACCAAAATTACTGAGGTATTTACCAACCTGTGACTTAAAAGTACATTATACAACACTTTTGCTTACCTGATGCATCTATATAAAGGTATACATATCAGAATATGAAACTCGAGTCGATCAAGTGTTAGCGACCAATCAATGATTGGTTGTCATTGATCAACTAGTGTCGAAACCTTTTCCGTCGCGTCATGGCCTCTAAACTACCTTCACCCTTAAATATCTGTAAATAAAAAATAACGTCTCCTGCGTTTCCTGTTTTGTATGGTCCCTAAAGACAATACATGTGTGTAACGTCAATATATTTTTTTCTTTTTATAAACATTTTAAAAAAAAAGCTTTTATCAAATGATTAGGACAAACTATGCAACCATTAAAGGATGGGATAATAAATCAATAATAGTAAAACATATCAAAGCGAACACTATTCCAAATCTTGATTCGTACCCATCTAATGGGGAGTTGCTAATATTATGTTGTTACCAATGACCTCCCCATCTTTGTATTGACTGGTACGCTCAGAGGAATAGAAACGAACAATCAGCATTTAATCAGTTACTTGTAAATAAAGATTTTTCACTACCATTGCTGGCGTAATCGCTTGAAATTCTTCTGTTGTACAAATAGCCTAGTCGCCATTATTATGACTACCAGAGCAGTCTTAGTTTTCCTTCTTATCACTAAACGATTAACTATGACCAGTGTCTGGCGAAAACGCTCTGTTAAAGTAAAGCCGTAGCACAACACTGCATAACTACGAAGTGAGCCAAGTTTCATGCGGATGATGTATGGCAATCTCACAGTCTGACGCATGCTTTCTGTGACTCCTTGCCTTGAAAGTTTATTGATAATGATTTAACTAAGGTTTACAAGAAAAGGTCGAATCTTACTCATGAGAAATTTCATAAAACTTTGTATGTGATTTTTCAGTGTTCTTTTTGTCATTATCATTGATGAAAACTCTATATATAAACACATGCATTCCATTCAAAGATTTGCATCATTCACAGCTCTTGTCGGAAAAAAGTGAGGAAAAGATTCTGTCACTCAGCATGCGGGGGATATAAAGAGAGCATGGATTGTAGTGGCAATTACCAATAGAATTCTCATTTTCTGATTGCCCGCAGAGAGAACAGCATTGAGCAGGTTTCAGGTTACGTCACGACTCTAAAGTACGTTGTATTCAAACATCGCCGGTGGCAATGGAGGTATTTTTTCCTTTTTGTGTTACTATAAAGACGACTAAAGGCCAAGCTATGACTTAGTTGTCGATGGATTAATACGTTTCGTGCACATTCTTGGTATATCTGGTTGTTTGCCAGACGCCAGATTGTGAAATTGAAAACCTCAATCTAACAAAAAGGAATGTGACGGGGAAATATCAGATAAGACCCAAAATGAAACGATGAACGACTTTGAATTTTTGATCTTTCAAAAATCCAATCAGATACAGGGACCAGGCCCTGGTCTCCATTAAGCACCCAAAAGCGCAAGATCTACATGAAGCTGTCACAAACACTGAGTGTCCCTTATGCGTCCGCAAGTGCCATCCATCTTTTAAGTTCCCAGCACTCTAAACAAAAACTTTTCTTATAGGTATATACTGCAGTTTCTGGTTTATAAGGCAAAATTAGTTTCAGGCATAAACATTGACAATGACAACCTTCATCGGACGATTTGCTTCCCCTAATAGAACGTATATCGTGACTATTGGGAAACCAGTAAAGTAACCTTAAGCACTGCAAAAGGGAATCTCTGATTTATGCTCCACTGTAGAGCACCGAGTTTTGAATAAAGACATTTTATGTACTTCTTAGGTGATGATGATTTCTCATACATTATTTACCGACTGCATACTATCAACTTAAATCTACTTCTCTCTTCCCCTATTTACAATAACTAGCCTCTGAAGCTACTTTTTGCTATAAGGTCCTACCAACAATATTTTGATGGATGGTACATTCCTGGTAAGCAGATATTTTCTTTTTCTTCTTTTTATTCTCGTTCTTTTGTTGTGCTTCTAGGTTACCTGTTCTTCCTTGACGATGTTAATCATAATTGTCTCTTTGGACAATCTCGAAATGTTACTATCAGATTAATTGAATCGCAATTCGTTGGTGAAGCTTTCCTTCGTTCCTTCAATCTTTCCTACCAACACCAGTAATGGCATGTCTTTATATCTCTTATTTAGTTTATAAATCGTTGGTAGCAGTTGATCACTCTTTCTTTCTTATATTGGCACAGATTGAAACAATTTATGATACATAGAATGTTACTTCAGGGACGTTGGAACCGGGGGGCACTGAGGGCACGCGCCCTCCAAGATTTTGCAATAAGCAAAAAAAAAAAAGATCAGCCAATAAACGCCCCTTGAGTCAACAACAGCCCCCGGAGTAAACAAAGTGCCTTCTTAGTCAACAAAAGGGTTTTTTAGTCATCTTGTCTTAATAGCAGTTAAAACCAAACATTATTTCATATTTTGTACCACAGAGGGTTTGGTTGTATTCCGTATATATACTTTTCTGAAGTAAAAGCAATCTTTCCTTGGAATTTGACTTTGAATTTGATTTTTGATATGTATTCCGCTATGTATTCGACTGTTAAATCCAACACGAAGTTTAGTGTGCTGTAAGTAAAAAAGTGCCCTTTGACTGTTGCCCCCCACGTCTTCCCCAAGTTCGAGATGCTTCCTATGTTCCTGATTTTACTTCAGCATACTTATGCACAAAACGCTATAAAGAGTTTGTTGAACATCGATTGTTTGTGAATGATTGGTACAATTTATTCTTTTTCTAACTGCTTCTGATGAACACTCGCAATGCTTCCTGATCACAAAGGTCTACTCAGTGAAATTGAACAGTTGACATTGAGAATCAATCACCCTGTTAGTTTTCTTCAAAATGGATTTCTCCAATGAATAAGAACAGATCTGGATCAATAATTAACAATGGGAATCACTTTTATCCTTCGAAATGTTTTGCTTCGGTAAATTAATTCCAGGAAGTGAGAGTTCGGTTGTCATGGAGATCGATGAAAATGGAATTAACCATTTTATATCTTAGTGATGCTGCACCGCTATGGTTACCGATGACGTCTTTGGATGTCAAAAATATAAGTCATTTAAATACATAGTAAGGCTATTTTTAATGCATGTGATGTATAAGAAAAGTTCACCAGACATAGGGTGTAGCAATAGTCTGGGGTGAAAGTGAACACCTTTGCGAAGAAGTTGTAGGATTTTAGAATGTAGTAACACGTTGTTGAACATAATGCCTGTACAAGTGACACGTTCTCATTCATTCATGTTACTGATAATGGTACCAGATGAAGAGAAATTCGTCCTACTATGCTTCTTTGTTTTGACAAATGTAGCCTCCCGACGGGCGAGATGGACGGAAAGCGCGCTTTTGCAGTTTTATGCATAGGGGGGTTTCCAGTCAAATGTTGACCGATTGCTGAGTTACTTCTCGGAAATGATTTGATTTGATATATCATAGATAACGTTAGTTTGGTGCAACTTAGGGGGGACGGCTTAAATTGTATTTAAATGTACTAATATCACTTTTTGTTTATTTTTTATCAGATTTTAAAGTTTAGTTTAGTTATTTTTCATGGGCTCGCACCTGCCGTTTACAACAAACTTATTGTAATTAGTTAAAGTAGTCTTCACTCTTTTATGGCGGATTTATTGTACTCTTCCGAAGCATGACGTAAGGGTTACAAATTTGTTAGTGTTATTGTTACGCTATAGACAGGTGTCTGCTCGCTTGCAGTGATGTCATGAGTAGCTACGTGGGAAACAGTTATGTTACCTGACAAATATACTGTAATGCTACTTGTTTTATTAAACACAGATTATCAGTGATATTGACTTTTAATGACACAGTTTCCATTCCATTTCCAGTGAACGTCTCGAGTTGATTTAGTGCCTGCAGCATTGAGGGGGCTAACAGATCACGTCAACTGGACAGTCTTTTAAATCAAAACACAAAAATATCGACATGATCTATCAATAGTTGTGGTGGTGAATGCGTTTTTACAAGTTGAATACAGGAAAATACTTGTTGTGTTCTTTTTGGATTTTGGATAATGGTGAGAGCAGGACCATTATTTCCGAGCAGGTCGAAAATATTGACAAATAGGTCAAGATTTTCACGCAAAAGTAAACAGGTGGGGCCGAGGTAGAAAAGGATATGTGGTTTGGAGGGTTGAGTTACTGAGTTATGTAATTGTCATCTAATTTTCTGTCTAATTGCCCCGCCCCCCTCACACACACCCCCTCACACACACCCTTTTTGGCCAATGGCTTGAACCATTTGACCTTCATTATTGGATTTTTACTTACTAAAAACCTCAATTACAAAATTTGATAGTTTGTATATAAATCTTTTTGCATTCATTTCAATACTTGCAATATGTTGCTTTCATGGCACTATGCAGTTGGCATTCGTCACGACTATATTTTCTCCGGACAAGATTAAGTACACCGTTAAGAACCGGTTCCAAATTTCATTTTTTTGAAGACGATTAGTCAAGTCAAATTCCTAAAGGGGTACTTTTTGATTCCAATACATTATTATGATCAGTCATTATGAAACTAATATTACACAGGACGATAAAGATATGGATATTTCATCAAAATATATATGATACTATTTTTTAAAATTGCATACAACTATTTCAAAGTAAATTGTACGGTTAGGTCATAATAAACACAGGGTTCAAGATTCCCAAAGTTTTCACATACCCTTTGATTAGCAGAGTATACCATTCCATTCTTCAAACACCATCTTGTATTTCTTCAAAATTTACGAATTTTTTATTGCACCACATTACAATATTTCTTCCAACATCTGACATTAGTTCTTAAATAGCGCCAGTTCTTCCATCAGCAAATATATCCCCGAGAGATAATACCGTTTGTCGGTCAGTATCAATTACCCTCTCAATACATATCTTAGAAACAAAGATTACATCATGTCTTGACAGACAAATATCATAGCATTTCCCTTAAAACATTGTATTCGGAGAGAATCACTGAAGGTATACAATATCAGTTTATACTCCAGATTGAAGAAGTCTCCGTTAAACGCATTCTTCAAAGCTCACCAACTGTTTCCGTACAAATACAAACTGATTGCATAAGTAGAATCAACCAGGATAACTTGAATATAAGCTGCTAAAAGCAATAGCCTTTATTTCTAAACAGACAGCATAATATTCAATACAAACAATACTGCTCATGAGAATAGTTTATGGCACTTTTCGCCTTTATGGCATCACAGGTGCATCTTTAACTGGGATGGAAATCTCCTATTTACTGTTAGGCGATATTTGCTTCATTCTACAGTTTAGTCGACCCTCTTGTTGACCACACTTTTGAGCAAAAATCTGTTAAGCGATCTTGCACTTAAAACTATGTGAAAAAAAGTTGAATTTTTTCTGGATGGTATAAGTTACAAAACAATTCGAAACAAGAAAAAACATTTTGTGTTGTGCTTAATCCAGACACTACACACTTACCTCTAGCATATACCGATGGTAATCAAGTGCAGACATAGCCCACTGCATACAATCGAAGTGTTACCTGATTGCATGACTAATCTGAATTTAAGCGATATTTTGCTAAAAGTGACGACAAAAAATATTTTGTTTGCCACCTTTAGTTCGATGTCTGGGCAACAAAGCAGAAACGTTCGACACTGAACTTAGCCCCAAAGGTGCAGCATTGGGCGACTATATGTACAATGTGGGCACACACTATCAATCTGGCACCATTGTGTGATCATTCTAGTACCATTGTGTCATCAATCTGGTACCATTGTGTCATCAATCTAGCAACATTGTGTCATCAATCTGGTACCATTGTGTCATCAATCTAGCAACATTGTGTCATCAATCTGGTACCATTGTGTGATCAATCTAGCAACATTGTGTGATCGATCTAGCAACATTGTGCCATCAATCTAGCAACATTGTGTGATCGATCTAGCAACATTGTGTGATCAATCTAGCAACATTGTGTCATCAATCTAGCAACATTGTGTGTTCAATCTGGTACCAATGTGTCATCAATCTAGCAACATTGTGTCATCAATCTGGTACCATTGTGTCATCGATCTAGCAACATAGTGTGATCGATCTAGCAACATTGTGTGATCGATCTAGCAACACTGTGTGATCAATCTAGCAATATTGTGTTTTCTATTTGGCAACATTCTGTGATCATTAAGGCAGCATTACATACACGATTTTTGTGTGACAGTCGTATTACCATCCAAGCGTATTGCATCTTGTATGACGGATTATGATAACCAAGGAGGTTCTTTAAATACTTTGCACCTTTCATGGATGAAAGGGGCTAATGAAAGTGTAAAGCAAGTAAGTAAGTAAAGCAAGGGTGGAAATAGTTCTTGACTGAAAAATTTCTGGTTGTCACATCCATGTTTTTTGGTCTGTAACTCTTGCGAGCCCTGGTATACTTACTCCAACTTATTTGCAATACGAGTAGATCTAGTTAAGACAGTTGATTCAGTGTGTTGTTTATGTTACCATGGTAACAGTTAACAGCTTCATAAGTTGATCAATTATTGCAGTTTTTAGTGAATTTGAAAAGGTTTATTATTACTGGCCTTCTAAAAATGAACCAAACCACATGGTCAAACTCTAACAAATACCCCCGCTATTTCAAATACTCCATCTAATAAACGCTCCCGTATAACATCTACTACTTCAAATAAAAATCCCCTTTACTTAAGACCACCTTTATCAAATGCCCCGTTGGGTTAAGTGCATTGCCGTTTTTAGAGAGCCTTGATAAAATTGGTTTGATTGTTTGTAAACACGGTGCCTGAAGGCTGTGTAAAATTTGTTTCTCTAAGAAATGTATGATATTATATGCTTAACTCCAAAAATACCCAACTTAATCTCTACTCTCTTAAACGGCCCCTTTTGAGAAGATCACATTTTGGTAAATGACCCCAAGTCTTACCATGTGTCTATGATATGAAACGACTCTTTCACTGACCAAGTTATATGACGTTTATTTTATGTGGCTATCTCTCTGAATGAAGATAGCAACAGATGATGCCCTATGTTCGGATTCTAATACCTGCAGATGACATTCCCCAATCTTGCCATAGCCCAGCTCATGCGAAATGACTGCCTGGAATACTACAAATATACTCAAACGGTGCTCCGGTCAAAACGTTTGCACAGCATTTTGTTTATCAAACATTCAAAGCTGTAGGAAATATTGCCTCATCTGCCTCAGGTAATACCATTATCTCTGAACATAAAATTTATTCCATCAGTAGTCAAAACTGTGTTATAGTCCCTCTTAACTCTGATATGGTTCCCCAAGAAGCCCAAAAAATTTTTGGAAACATCACTGCATCGGTGGTAAACTTTCCTAATATGTGCTTTATCTGCCTTGATGTCACTAATCATCCATATATCGCCTCCTGCTATCCTGAGGACGTGATCTCGGTTTCTTTCCTTTGCTAGCCGACAAGTGTCTGAAGCACGACAATTCGTTACATAAGAATTTCTTGTTATTCCTATATTTAGTTCTGTGCTTGGAAATCAGAAAAACTATCGTTTTAAAGGAATCTGATTGGTTGGTCGATCTTTTTCTAGGTGAGCTCAAGCTCTCTCACAGTCAATTTCCCCTTATCCCCTACCAGCTTGACTGTTTGCATGTGTCCAAGTTATCAATGCAGACAGGTCTTCGACCCTTCTGATAGAATTTGGAACATTCTTCAGAGAACACTGTAATGTTTATCAATCATCTCCTCTCCATTTTATAAAATAAATATTTTGTCGGCCTGGAAGCAGTTTCTCATTTCGTAGACAGTGTCGTGAGGTTCCTTTGTAATATAAAATTTGTTTGCAAACATGATCTTGGTCTTCAGCAAACATAGGCTTTTATTTCATGGGATATAGTCTACAGGTCCCTGACGATGGCATATCATTCTCTATCAGATTTATTTCTTTGGAACACTTATTCATTACTTAGCAAATAACAATTCCAATTGCAAAGTAAAGAAGGACGCAGTATTGCCCCATTTCTAAAGAAAGGAGCGATAAATTCTTAAGAAACAGAATCGTCCTTATCAAACAGTGAGTGTTTCTAATCTTACACTACGGTTATTCTTTCGATGTACTGTCTTAGCCCACCACAAAAATCATTTCATTTCTTCACAAATGTGACAGACTGCAAAGAAACGTCATTCAAGATCATGATCACTCATTAAAGGCAACTGTATCTTGTTACATCAAGGGCTTACGATAAATCGTTCAATTATTGAAAAGATCTGTGGTACTTGTCCTAAAAAACGTGTAGGTTTTAATCTCTGGTTCTATCATTTCCTACATGTCGATGAAATTAAACTCTGGAGGATTAGCACAGTTTGATGAGACTGATGTGATATCGATAACCTGTACCCAGTAATTTCACTCTTCTCAATACTTTTAGGTTCTTATCAATGATTGATGAACGATGAGAGAAATAGTACTGCGGTTGGATTTGCTCTGGATTAAACATTCCAAAATCAACTAACAAGACTAAATCATGAGCAGTGAGATCACAATTTTGTAGCTTGAGTGTGATCTAGTGATTGGAAGTTTTATTTAGTGTATTTTTAATGTCTTATACCAAAACTGAACTTTTTATTGAGCTGGATTTTAAGTAATTCCGCTTTAGCTCTTCAGATTTGCTCAATTTAAAAGACCGTAAATTTAATTGTTTATAAGTTATTGCCTTCTGCTATTCATATTTGGGAATATGTAGAAAAGCTTTAATTTTCATGTGCTCAGATTGAAATTAAACTATTCTATGATAAACCGTAAATTTTAATACTTCAATGGTGATCTTAAGTGGCTTTGTGGCCTGTCCACAATATAGCCTTCTCAGCCACACCCAAAATGCATAAGGAACGCCGCCTGCTGTGAAAAAGGATCATCATGCAAGTATGGGTACAGAAAACCTCAAGAAACTAATGAGCTGGAAGTAGAATTTAAACTCTCTTTGTACAGGAGACATTCAAAAAGCTCCTATTAGCTTCATAGGATCATGACACATATTCTTCGGTACCTCTCTGCATTTTGTGCAGCGCTTATGCTATCGGATGATATGAAAGATCGAGGCTTTGCTTAAAAAACGCAGATAAAGCCGTTTAAACAAAGCCCACTTCATGAGTAGTTTAAACTTTACCGATATCTCCTTGGTATACATACTATTAAAAAGATTTGTATCCTTCTTGTCAACATCGAACGCGGTACAAATGACCATGTAATCTCATCGACTCCAGAAGGCTATAATCTATTGACATATAAAACGTTAACCAGCAACCATCTCCTTCCACCACCTTTTTTTGAAACAAAGGCCACTGTTCAAGCCCTTGTCGGCGCTCGTACCAACGAATAACTAATGGGGACATAGGGTATACCTTGTTTAAGTGCATAAATTATCATTAGCAAGGTTGCAATTTATCAATGGTTCGACATCGATCATAAGTAGAGAACCAAATTGATTACATTGCAGACATCTTACTTGCTTTTAACTTCAGCGGATTTTGAGCATGTAGTGATGCAATACCAAACAATAGACATCACATATATCTCTATCGTTGGTAGGGGAAGGTAGTTTAGTGGAAAAGCGTGACACTTTGCACAACTGAAGAGACCGTGGGTTCGATTCCTCGTGGTCCCACGATTTTTTACCTTAGAGACTAACACCGATGTCTTCCTTCAGTCATTACAAGCATACAATGTAACCTATTTGAAACAATAGGAAATAGGCCATGATTTTATGTACCACTTAGCCCAGCCACCTGTTGCCAGAGCATTAACTCTTGGACCAAGTTCACTCACAAATACCTCAATGGCAACATTATAGTGGTTAACCCTAGGGCTAATTACCCTCGCACTATCCTCGGAACAGAGTCAAGCAAGTCGCAAAGACATTCAAATTACGACACTCACTGGTCGACAAGTATCAACTGGAAGATGACGATGATCGAATACTGCTTTGAAAATCGTAACAAACAAAAGGATAGATGTCACTGCAATACACTGAAAATGTTTATGCACATATGTGCATCGTACATGTTTCTTTATAACTAGTGATAAAGAAGATAATTTATTTGAGCTAAAATGGGCAATCGTTTTCACTTTATTGATTCCATTTTGATCTTCACGAAAAAAAGATGTCACTAGCGGCCGATGTACAAGTACGTAACGAGCTGGCTCCCTGCAGATAGTGGAATTACTTTCAGCAAATGAAAACCAATGAACGTGATCTATTGATAGATTTCTGGGCTTCGATAAATTCTCATATTTTCAAGATAAATTCCAGTAAATTATTGTAGCTTTGAGAAGCAACCTTTGTATTACCTGATTAGTCACGTGATATGATATCCATTGTTTAGCAGCAGCTATGACCATATCGTGAGGGATTTCTTGAGCATAGGATGTCGTCATTTGGTATGTGACCTAGGAACAAAATTCACAAGAATTATTGAAACAGCTGGAAAATTAGACCTATTTATCAACATAGCGGTCATCATAAACACTTCATACCTCAAGGACTGTGATTTTTCTGAGTGGTGAACTTAAATTTATCCACTGAAAACAATCTACATTTTTTCTGCATCTCCCCAGGTCCAATAAAGTCGGAATAATGATTCGTAGTTTAATTATGTATATTGAAAACCTGAATATTTCTGTTCATAGCCATGGAAATGCCAGGCGGTCATCAAATCCTTAAAGTTAATATGATAGCCAAAATACATATCTAGTGTAAAACCATGGTATCATTGCTGAAGTGTCGTTGTAATTCCTACAATAATATCAACGGCCGTTGATCTCCAATAACTCGATTCTGCACAACTTAGACAATGGTTTAAAAACTAACAAAATACGGAATAGAATGGCCGTGATCAAATAGTACAGAGTGTAAGAGCTGTTACCTATTTGGGGGAATTTTTCATCATTTTCAATATACTCCTTAAAAGGACAGCTCGCTTCAACTCTGAAATGAGACCTTCGAATACGGATCCCTTCGCTCCATAGAAAATAGTCAACAGACAATAGGAGCTCCGTTAAAGCGAGCACCATATCTTAACGCCGGCTGAACAAAGCTGTGTAATAGCAAGGCCGGGAAGCAAACCAGAAAGGGCTTCATCGTAAACCTACTCTTACTTACGTTGAATAATAGTTTATCTCGTTTTTGCGGCCTATAATAGCATTTTTTCTGCCATGTACATTTTTTATTGTATGTTATTGCCTTTAATATCAACATCTCTTTTACTCTGATTCTTTAATTCCTCTTTAATTTGCTATGTACATTTCTCTTATCCCTCCAATATCCTTACCCATGCTGTTATAGGTAACCCCTGCCCTTTGGGAAGTTCAACTCCTTTCATCAAGCGTTGGCTCCTTTTTTGCCTGTGTCCAACAAGACTCATTGTCTTTGCAAGAGAATTTTCTCGCTGGAATGTATCGTATTGCAATACTCTAGTTTATCAAGTAGACCAGAAAAATGATTTTCCAAGGCGAAACTTTGTCAAAACTCAAGTTCCTTACTTGCGTTTTCCCTTACGTTACCTGGTTGTGTTTGATAGCAAGGATTTCTCATTACGTTAAATTAATTTGTACTCGTCGATGCAAATCTACTTGTGGAGGTATAGAGGCAGATGATAGGGATGATGAGAATTTATCTTCCTAGGTGCCATGGCGAGAAAATTAAGGTGCTTTAGAGTAATATACCTTGGGTCATACCTTTGAATCCCGACCAGGAAATTTTTTTACTGGGGTGTCTAGTTCAGCAACAGCTGATTTAAGTAGAAACCTGTACTTTTTATTACTATTATTTTTTATCGCATACTTGATTTCGAGCCTAGCCTATTGCCCAGCCAGAGTGAGCAATGTCCCGGGGAGAAAGCACATTTACAGGCGTGGTCTCCTGTTGCCTTCCCAATCAATAGTCTTTATATTGGGCTAAGCGGGATTCAATCCCACAACCTCTCGCATGTGAGTCCGATTCCTTAACCACTGGACCACGGCGGCTCAGTATTTATAAATTTCAAAACAAGTAACGCAATAATTTCAGCATTTCAATATGACGCACGTGCAATATATAGAAATGAAAGCGTAGAATAAACATTGTACTCTCTTAATTCATGACTACATTTCACATCCTGGTCTATCTTTCTTCAAACAGGGCTATGTATGATATCGTGCTATGTTATCCAATAGTAAATCGAGAAACAGTACTTTTAGGGTTAAGGTAACTGTAAAGTTTTCTATTGTATGTGGTCCTTCTAGATGTTTTATTTTGAGTTATACCATGTCTTAATATTGTTATTAGGATTGGTGTCAGGAATAAAATACGTTTGCAAACCACCGCTGTGTCCGTAGGAAAATGTTTATCTTTCATCCAAAATACTCAAATCTACTAAAGCTCCTTTTGAAGGAATTATGCTGAATACTTCTGTTTACTAACGGTATGAAAAACATCTAATCGTTTCTGCTTTGTGTTTACCAAACATAGCCTGCTTGAGACGGTATTTAAAATTTAAATTAGCAAGCGTCAAACAAGGCAGAGTTTTTATCAGGCATTAAAGCCTCAGTCGAGTCCGAATTCTGTCAATTTAAATAGGCGGCCCTGTACTAACAAGAACATTCAATACTAAACGGGGCATCTTTATGGCAATTAATTGTCTTGATCATCTTTCTGTGGCTTTCTTAGGTTGTATTGATTCCAACTAACAAGTTTAGCTCCTACCCATTAGTGCGAATGATAGTTGACATGAAGGTAATTGCAGAATCGATTGATAGTTCTCAATTTTTTATATGACAGGACACTACATTAATGGCATTACTGTCCAAACAATAGAAGGGAACACAGTCCTTTAGGGTTTTAATCATTTCATAATACGATTATGTTCATGAATGCCTATTACTAATATAAAGTCGGGAAAAAGAGGACTGTAAACTCAAATAGGGCTTGCCTGCAGCTCATTTCGATGTGATCAGCTTACAATGTCTGTACTTTATATAGTATAAGAATAGAGTAAATGAAACAAGGTCTTGTAGACATTTGAAGACGTCATTACCTTCTTTTGTTAGAAAAAAAGAGTGTTACGCTCGGCGTGAACTCGAATATTTTATCAAAAGCTCTCCACGAGGTCAGGGTTTTTACGTCTCATTGATGACGTAATTGGGATTGAAATAACGCAGGCGCAAAACGGATAAGTCGTGACTGATTCTTTCGGACTTTAATGCAAAAGCCTTGGTTTTGACAACATTCAAGTTCCAAAACTACTGATCTCGGACTCGCTTTTTTGAATTACTTCGAATCACTCAAATGCGTTGATCTGTTTGTAGGAAAGTCACCTCGCTTGTATAGAAGAAATAAGGTGGTAGTAGCATAAAAACACACCGTAAGGAACAAAATTTTCTGGCAGAGGATATTAAGCTACATTACTATCCATGATGTGATATGTACTCGATAATGCGGAATTAATTTCTACTTGAAGTTTGCCACAGCCAGATATATTTTTCATTCATCAAACAGGGTACTTTTGTATCCTCTCTCTACCACCCTACACTTTCTCAAAAAGTGTAACTCTTTGTAAAAGAGCCTTGACATTTCAATAAGTAGACAAATGAATTATAAAGAAGAAAGAAGGCATTTCGTATAAGGAGCTAATGCTAATTAGCACGTGTTTAAGTTATGAAGTCGTTAACACATCGTATGAGTGTATAAAGCATCTGTTCTACTTTCAGCAAACTTTCTCTGTTTATGCAAGTGTCTCAGTATTAACTGTGATCATATTCACGTGCTCCTTGCATGCACTGTTTCTGTAGTCTGCCACAGAAGCTAGTTATATGAAAATTTACTGTTTTAATGATGATGTGATGTTGGAGGTATTTGGGTTGGTATTAATATTCCAATGCAGTGCAGCTTCATCCTCAGCTCTTGGCCATTAAACAACAGTTTGAAGTCATTAAACCCCACAGGGAAGTTTAATTCCAACAACAGGGTGATCGGATTCCTAACCACCCCGAGCTTATAAATATTGTACTTGATAGCAAGGGCCATGTTGCAAACAGATTATTGAATGGACAACGAATTGCGCCTTTGTATTAAATCAGGCTCGTAGATGCTCTTTTCAAGTGAGTGACTAGGAGGACCGAGGGCATAATTAGTACTTGCGTGCTGATTACTATGGCAACATTTAAAAGGAAGGTCTTAGCAGGGCCTCCGAATGCCCCCTCCCAAATGGCTACGGGTCTGATTTATCCTGAATTCGTTTTTAAGTTCATAAACATAATTTACAGTGACAATAACCCTTTTGATAAAAAGGAGCCTTTCACGCCTTTGATTTACGAATTTTTCAACCATTTTCGTGTATGATCGACTGCATCACTTCACCACATTCGGGTAAGCGTTTCAGTATTTGGGCAAGCGCTTAAAGACGATTAGGAATTACAGATTTAGCAGGTAGACAAGAAAGGAGAGTGCTTTATTCTTGTCTAACAAATAAAAGTAAATGAAGCGCAGACGACAAACAAGAGAGGGAAAATAATATTTGCTTTATGGGTAATAAATACTGCTAACGAAGTTCATAACTTATTGCATAAAGTCCAATAAATCAGTCATTCTAAGTAGTTGTTCAGTTTGAAAGATGCTAGAGAAATAGAAAATATATCATCAACGTCAATCGAACCAGTGGTCCGCACATTTGGTGCTCCCGTTTTACTATCTAAGCTGGGTGAACTCCGCTGAAAACATGCTCTGATTCTCTTCTGTATTTTGGAGCCAAGCCTCTCTGTGCCATGTGACAAAACAGAAAATTATTTCAAAAACGGGTTTCACACTTACTTGTCGCTTCAATTTTACAAGCTTTCATCGTTTTGAAACAAGATGCATTTTCCTGATTTGTCCCTCCCTCCATCCCCCCACCCCCAGTTTGAGAAGGTGTTTGACGTACTTGGTACAAACTGTCTTCTACTGTAGTCCAAAAGCATAAGATTGTACCAGTTGGTTTCATCTTTCAATAAATATTTTAGCACTATTGTATGAAAACGGAACTATGATTTCTTTTGATAAGGTAATTTTGCAATCACATATTTCTTCTGTTCCTGACAATTAATCTGTGTAACTTTGGACTGTAAAAACTAACCTCACAAGTGTTGATAACACCCGTCCGATAACGAGTCAACGGCTTCATCAAGAAACGAGGCTCTGTTAACTACGTGAGCCCAAAGCCACTGGAGTTCATTGATATTTTTAGCTTGCAACAAACTTTTCTGTGCTATCGCATTAAGTCGGAAATTAAGGTCGACACGATTATCTTAATCAATTTTTCATCTCTTGCACTTTTTATTACTTCTGCCATCTGCCTCCTTAACTCTCTTTGATTCCATAAGAAATTCTTTCCTAAACTGGACCAGCTGTTGTAGATAAGTTTTCTCACAATGGCATCTCTAGTACCAGGGAATGTACAGGGATTTCCATGGTGGCCCCGAATTGTTTTTAGTGATGTTATTTGATTGACGTGATGAAGATTAAAGTTAGATCAAAAGGGATTGTTTTTTAAGTTCTTTAATCACGAATCATTTGTTTTGCATTTGAAGGTACTTTCGAGTGAACTGAACACGATGATTTGCAGCAATCTCATTTTTGCATAAAAACATTATGCTTTTGTGTTGCATATCCTTTGATTGGATAAGATTTGGCCTACATTAGTTAATAATCACGTGGAGCGGTCTTAAACGATAACAAATGTCGAAACTGTAGGGAAGCTGTAAACATCGGAATTCTTGCGTAGTTCGTTTAAGTCATAGATATTCTCTTTCTATTAAGATGCATTCGCTGGTATTTTGTTTGTGCAGGAAAATGTGTTGGATTTACATGAATTGTCTTACAAAATAATGATGAGAAGAAGTGGCAATGTAAATAGTCTAAATCAGTTGCTATTTGAAAGCTACATGTTTACAGCGTTGCTGTTATGCGCTGCATTACAACCAGGAGAAGATACTTGGCGGAGGATTGGGAGGGGGTGGAAAGCTGAAACTAGAATTTAGCGATTTTAATTTCGAGAACCTGGGACAAGCCTCAGATGACAGCATTAACAAGCATTGTTCCCTAAAAATTCATATGCTATAGCTACTTGAACAAGAGATCAATTATTGCTTGAGAAATGTATTCGAGAAAAGCGTTAACATTCACCCTGACAAAATACAGGAGCGTAAGGACGTGCCACGCTCATTAAGCTGACTTAATAGAAGCTTTCGTTGGCAAGCTGACGGAACTGAGTGCCTTTGATGAAATATGAACCAACAACTGCAACTGTACAAGGGCTTAACTGTTTAGAAATCCTGCAAATTGACAACCAGTAACCTAGATTGATAGTTTTGTTGACATGGAAGGCACTGTAAGATATCTTGTACCTATGTGATGTTTTGTTTTATTCACAAAATAGTAGTATATAACGATGAAATATTTTACATTGTGTCACTGAGACTTAACTCTCGATTTCTGCTGGTTTGATAAGAATATATTGTAGAACATTGATGCTATCGTTTCGAACGACAGATAAAAATAAAGTCTGACAGCAATCTGCTCAAATCTGTATTTTGCTTGACGGTCATTAGGGTGGCGAACAACCTTGGCACGAAAATTCTCCCATCCAGTAATGCTTATGGTTAACTGACCTTGTCTGACTTGTATGCTTGAGCATTGTATTATCCATGGGTTTAGTACCCTTTTCTTCTTTCGAAGAGAAATGAATTAGGGCGAACCCACCTTCTCCCCAAAGTGTTCTCCATGTGTCGTAACCTGTAATGGGTAAGAAATGGTAAATCACAACTTCCACTCCCACTGCAGATTTCATGTTATTCTCAAAGTAGGTTTTACTGGACGTAAATGATATTCCTACTGAATTAAAGCAACAACTAAACTTAATCATCAATCAAACACCTTATTCATTGAAAGTTTACATTTCAAATACCCACTGCTTTTAATCATCCAACAGATCTAAATATCCATCCATGTTGTACACTCTAAAATGTAACTTTTGTCAGCAAGAAAAATTTAGACCATTTGTGTTAAAAGGCAGAAATTGAAAGATAGCATTTTAACATAGATACGTAATGCATCTAAAAGCTAAAAATATAACACAAAAGCCAGAATAATTCAGCTGGCGATAAGCAGCACCAGAGCTACGGAACAAAACGGCAGACTGATAGACCAAGAATAAGCTTTGTAGGTAATGAATATGTTTCATCATTGTCAAAGATAGGTGTTGAGTTATGAGCTATAAATTGCAATCTGCTCTGATTTATGTTAATCTCCAACTTGATGCTTCCACAGATAGGCAGTTGATACCTAAACAGAGCTAATACCCTCTGCAACATTAATCGAATCATGCTGAGTCAGGCTCCATACTGTATAGTCATTGCTATTCTTGTTTGTGATAATCGGTCTTTCTAGTAAGAAGCGTGAGAATAGAAAGGCAAGACTTCAATAACCTGTATTGAGCCCCATTTTCCTACCTTACTACCGATCAATAAGCGACCATGTTTAGACATAGTTCACACAATTAAATTAACCTTTTCAACAAATTAACACTTGTTTGAGGAATAGTTAGTCAGAGTTGCAAGATTGGCTCAATTATTAGCCCCAAAAATGCATTTGCATCTATATTTGGACTGAAAATAGGAGCGTTTTGAGTTGATGAATTATTTGGATAACGAGGGAGGAAGACGCATAGATCCTAGAGGTCATTAATCGGTTGCAATAACGATTTTAAAGTCAAGGAAGACCCTGAGTGACATGCAATAGCTGTCAGTACTGATTTCGCAGTCCAATCTGCGGGCGATGCCCTGAGAATTACTCTGATGACATTTACTTTCAATGATAGATTCTTGCATTTTAGAGAACAATCGTTTATATTAGGGACAGTTTTGGTCATCATTTTACTTGCTACAAAAAACTCCGATCTCGCTAATAAGGACTTCGTAATTAATGTTAAGAAAACAACTCCACTTCTTGTCGCAAATGATTCTTTATTCGTCGTTTTGCATCTCGGTTGTATGTCGTCGATGTTAACTTTCTTTAGCAAGGATTATCAGATATACAAAATGAAAGTTGCTTACTTACCAGCAATAATATATTTTAATGTAATAATGTATTGAAGATGCTTTTATATACATGACTACTTTATTTCGTTAGTATTTTCTATTACGCAGGTTTTTGTTCCAAATTTCAAATGTCTAACTCAACTTCTGATGTGAAATACTGTTGTCCATTTTGAACATTGGTATTTTTAGGTGTCTGAAATCTCTTTTTACCATTCTTCTCAAAAACTTATTCCAATCATGATTTTAGTTTCCACACTTTCTTGCGTTTAAAGTCATGCATAGACAATATTCAGCAGTTGCAAAAAAATTTGAAGTTTCTTGAAGACAAGAAAATGTTTAACTTGGCATACACACTAAAGGGTTGTAATGTGAAGAGGAAAAGTGCCGAGGAGTCATTGCCATTTAACCCAAGGCCAAATTACGCACGGTATCCCCCCTTTATATTCTAATAAGTATTATATTTTATAAGTTGCCTTTCTTAGAGATTAATTAAGGACAAGGACTAAATATGCCAAAAAGGCATGTACAGCTCAAGCAAGAACCAAATTTTTGAATCAGAAAAATCACGCTGAGAATGTACTTTTAAGGCACGTACTAAAATCAAGAAAACTATTTAAAAAGACAATTAATTTTTCAAAAATCAAGGGAAAAAATCGTTCAAAAGGATCAAAGAAATTTTGAAATTAGGCAAGTTTCTAAACTTTAAAAAAATCGTATGGCAAAAGTAAAAAATTCAACAATAGCCATAAAATCCTATATCTATCTATCCATCTATACATACATATATATATATAATATATACATACACATTAAAAATGACTCTTGCTCTCTCTTCTTCTGGATATGTATATATATATATGTACGTATTTAAAAAATTGTGAAATAAGATCAGCTTTTAAAAACTATTAGTAGATTCATGTCATGTTCTGTGATTCCTTGCTCTCACGTAAACCGTTTCTGACCAAATGTAATAAATTTTCTCGACAAAATTTCAGTCTGCAGACACCACAGGTACCGCGATGGTCCAGAACATACACAGGGGATTAGCCACCAACTGTTTTCTAATATGTGGTTGCCTGAAAAGTATCACAATAGCATTGGTTACTCAAATTTCCATTTAGTTGTCGTTTGATGCTAAACTGAAATTATTTTCAGGTACGTAAAAATTGGCAATATGATGATAAATCTCTACCTCAAAAATATTGAAGGTGCCAAATTGTTTTGAATTCCTGCCTTCGGTTCGTCAATATTTAATTATCAAGAATTCTATTATCTTAAGGTCCAAGCTTTGTAATGGCACATGCTACAGGATGGTACAACAGAACAACCGATCCAGTGCTTCCAAAATTCAAAGCCATGCTTTCTACGTTTGCTGATTCCTTTTCTTTTATTTCCGTTTCCGTTTTGTCCATCCAGTGATAAATCTTTCTCAAGTAAATAATAAAAATAACGCATCCGTTCAGGTACCACAGAAATCACAAACTGACGTTGCTAACCAAACAATGCCTAGAGGCAATGAACTGGAGGTTAACTGGGATCATCCAAGAATTGTACGTCCTCTATTCTATAAAGTGCTTCACAGAACTGCTTTGGTTCTGTAGACTACTGCTCATAAACGATAGGATATAAATCGCGATCCTTCCGTTTTCCAAATAAATACTCACTACCACGAAAGGAAGTGCTAGGACTGGTTGCAGAAAGTAAGGCATAAGTAAAGAGGATGATTCTTTGTGTGAAGATTACTGTTAAAGGAAGGAGAAAGTTTTTATTATTTTTTTTATTATAGTTACCAGTGTTATGCTCTCTGTCATAACCGGTACTATGTTCGAAATGTTTATTCGGTTACAGGTACTTAGATTTGAGTGCTGTCGATAGTTGAGACCTTTAATCGATCGATTGAAATTTGATAGTCTATGGTTTTCTTACGGTTGGGCATAAGGGGCTTGCCATTTCTTTCGTTACCAGAGTAGAGTAAAGTTTTGATTGTTTTTTCTGCCGGTTTTCTAAATTCGGAAGTAAACAGAGAATTTTTTTTCTAAAAAGACAAGGAGCTACGCAATGCAGCAAGTACCAAGAGCATACGTGACACAATCCACAATGCCTTGGCGGTTGTCCGCTTTTATTGTCCATTTTTCTTCCAATTGTTCATGGAGGACCTCATATGTTTGATATTGAAATTATTATTATTATTATTATTTTTATTTCGAATATTTTAATAGGATTGTTCCTCAGTCACATTGTATATACATACACACACTGTTATCTTGGAAGTCCTGTAAAAGGGCACAAATTCGAAACTCATGTCAAATTTAAGAATTGGAAGTTCTATACTGCAATTAGAAAATAAGTAGGAGTGCAATAAAAACAATATAAAATCTACATATAAAAGCAATAAATTGTAATAAAAAGGTCACAATATTAAAAACTTGAAGAGATAAATGTTTAGGGCTTTCTTTGAAATTATAAAACTCAACTCTCGAACCTCTTCAGATAGGTTATTAAAAACAACTACCCCTTGGTGGTAAGTTGCTGATATGGCTGTCTCGAGTATAATCTTCGGTATTTTCAATTTTGTCCCATTGTTTCGGGTGTTCCTGTTCGTCGTTTGCATTGTGTAATAATTCCTGAAGAGGCCAGACGTGTTTTTCTCGTACATGGTCTTATGGAGTAAGGTGTATAATTGTATCTTTTTTATCTCTTTACTACGTGGGGTGGTGCACTGACGCCCTATGATACATTGATCACGGTTCTTGAGCGATAAGATCCTTTTCCTACATATTCAGGTGTTGACCCGTATAACGATAAGGTGTAATAGATAAGAATCGGTGTGATAGTTGATTTGTAAAAGAGCATTGCCGTCTTAAATGCTGTTTTTTGCTGGAGATTTAATCTAGAAGTAACTTTCTTTATTGAGTTATTCAGGTGCTGGGTCACATTCAGATTCTTGGTCAGCGTAAGTCCGAGGTATTTGTAAGATTCAGTGATGTTGATGTCCTTGTCTAAGTGCTTGAATTTTAGTAGTGGATCATTCAGTTTGCTATTTTTTTTGGCTCGTTTCGAATACCATGATTTCAGTTTTCCCCTGTTTCATGATTAGCTCGTTGAAGCTCAGCCAGCTTTCGAATTAATTAAATCATGCTTCTAGGTGATCATGAATTTTTTGTATCTCTTTTCCAAAAGCAAATAGCACTGTCTCGTCGGCATACATTGACATCTTGCAGTTTGTTAGTGAATTAATGCAATCAATAAAGTAAAATAGGAACAGCATGGGACCCAAAATAGACTCCTGTTGAACTCCACAGATTATTGGAAGTCGTGATGAAAGTGAATTTTGATAAAATACCATTGGGTAATTTCTCAATTATTGAGGCATGACTTTATTTATATAATCCCTTACTTAGGACGCTATATATATATATATGACCATTTTTACTTCAGCTTAAAAATTAACCTCCTTCCCTGTCCCTACGTCAACAGTTATTGACGAAAATAAGTACACCATCTAAAGATTGTTTTCTTAAAATTAAGCTCAGCTTTAACCTTATTGACCCCTTAATTAAGTCTCACTTTGAGAAGCTAGCTTAAAAAAACGCCGGAGGCTATTTTCAGATCTTTTACAATATTATGATAAATTATACATTTGATAATATTTATTATTAAGAAGCACGACGTCATGCAGTCTTGCGTCTTGTTTGAGTCAGCATAGAAGGGTATATATCAAAATATGCAATTTTAATTGTTGACGTAAAACTTGTGAATTATTGATGCCAAACGCTTTTGCTGCAGTCCTAATAATGTCCTTTTGCATATCAGTAGGTTCTCACGGTCTTGGTTGGTGTAAAAAGCACAGCTTATGAAAATTTTTTATCAATGCACTTAAAATTTTGATTTGTTTTCAATTTCCCTAGTTCTTAGCAAAGGATTTTTCTTATACATTTCCTTGTGATCTACCCTAATTTTTATTAATGCGTATTCACTTTGAATTTGATAAATTGAGTATCCGTCTTTTCGTTTCTTCTGAATAACTCAAATTACGTAAGTTTAGGGTACTTGGTTGAGCTCCACCGGAAGCAAGCACCTAGCCTTGTGGCCTTTCCTCATTCTCTTCATCATTACTTGGTGGGGGTAGCTCGAACATTCACTAAACTATAGTGCTCTCCACCTCCATCCTGCGTCACAACTAGAAAATTCAGATGGTATCTAGTGTCATGAAAACTTTAATTTATGTAGGCTTCACTCATTCGCAATGCCAATCCTTATTTCATCTACGATCCCATAGAGTTTGGGGATGTTTTCATCTTTTGTTTATTATTGTTTTCTGCGTCCTAATGTATTTGCCACCTAGTTTAGAATGAAGAGATACTGTCAATGACAGAGTTAAAGCGCAATATCTATAGGCTATTAGAAAGATTTAATTTCCATATTGTATTCATTTTCTTACCATCTAGTATTAATGTGCCTGAAACCAATCTCAATTCTGAGACAACTGAATGGTTTCCCAGGGGTAACTGATATATGCCTAGTTAATTGTGTTTAATGTACTTTTCCTTGGTGCCATTGACAAAGATACGTAAGTCTTTAGCTTACACTTAGGGTAATCATCTGTTTAATTAACAGCAACATGAGCCCCCGTGGTTTAGTGTATACGTTCCCTGCCTTCAGTTCAAGAGGGTCAGGGTTGAAATCCCGGACGGGCCATTGGTGACGTCAGGAAGGGCATCCGGTCATAAAGTCCTCTTTGCTCCAACATGGGCATCGTCGTGGCCCCTGCAAAGTGGACTGCACGGCGTTAAAACCGCATCATCATCATCATCATTCCTTTAGAGGTGTCACGTCAAGTGTTTTGGTGTTTGGGTAAGATCTGCATAATAGTTTTCATCAAGTTTAGTTCCCAAGATATGGGTTTTGGCAAAGAAAATCTGTACTAGTGCTTTACATTGTAGAACACCTGTCTTGATATCAACGAAATCTGGGTCTCCATTAGGTGATCGTACTAATGATCCCTTGTTTCTATACACTTTTAATGTTGTTGTGAATTAAGATATTTAACGTAGATTATGCATGATACTTTAGAATAGCATTTAGTCACATTAAGATATTCATTGTTGATATCAATGTAGAAAAAAGTTTTAAATTTGATGAAATGTTGTTTATTGCTTTACTAGTAGAAGCAATGTTTAAGAAGGTGTTATTCACTATGATCTATAGATATTTGTTCAAAGAGAATACCTTACTGTAGGAAATTAACGAAGCCCTAGATTAACGATACTTAAACGCATATCAAATTAACGAGGTTAGCCAAAGACACATTGAAATAAAAACTAAATCAACGCGGTTTTGTCAAACTAGGATACTTGATGCATCAAGTGAACACAGAAATATAACAAGTTCAAATGCATTCTGATTATAATTTACCTAGAACCTTTTTAATGGCCTGGAAATTTACGTGACTTCTAAGTAACGGGTATTTTGTTAAAGCAAATTTTTGAAAACCCCCGTTAATTAGTGCTGCTTTATTTTTCTGGAATAAGATAAATGCCCACCGTCACCTCCATGTTGCTACTCCTGGCAAGCGTAAGATGACCACCAATGTGTGCAACAGATTGTAGTAGTTAACATAAAAGAATTGATAGCATATTCAGACTAATCCAAAAAAATTCTTTAAATAACAAGTGACAACATAAGTAGTTAGTATTTACGAATATTGTTGATTATAATAAATAATTGTTTATTACTTTCAATTATGATTGATCGATGTTGATTACTGTTGAATATTGTTAATTATTGTTAGTTACTCTTAACTCATGTTAAATCATTGTTAATTACTGTTAATTATCGTAGATTATAGTTAATTATTGCTGAATATCGTCAAGAATTGTGGATTATTGTTAGTTTTTGTTGATTGATATTTATTATTATTGAAAACTGTCAATCGCCGCCGTGGTCTAGTGGTTAAGGAGTCGGACTCACATGCCAGAGGTTGTGGGTTCGAGTCCCGCCTAGCCCGATA
>JAAAKL020001980.1:0-28044 GCA_010016065.2 Carybdea cf. marsupialis auct. non (Linnaeus, 1758)
GAGCTTAAAAACATGTATATGTATAGATTTGTAGCTCTTTTGTATTGAAAATTGGTACAAAACTACCACATTTTACCTACTAAGAACTATAGATAGTGTTAGCCAGCTATGTACCTGAAAAATGCCATTTTTGAACGTATTTGTATCTTCAACATTATTATTTAAGAAAGTAATTTGGCGCATTATCAGTATTATAAACAAAGAGGATATTGGTAAAACAAAAGAAAGAAAAACATTTTGAGATTAACAGTTTCAGATTTTGTGTTCCTCATTTCTTAACAGATATAAGTTGAAAGTATCCGATTCTAACAGCTACCTTGTAAATGCCATTAATAAACTATGCCATTATGCCACGGGGAAAAGATTTTGTGTATATGATTTAACAAAACGTAACTGAAATGAGATGACTTGATTAACAGCTCAGTTTACCGTCCCCACTTACACATTGTCTGTCCCAGTACATGTCTCTCGATAGTTCTAGACGTTTGCCATCTACATTTATATGGATTTTTTTGGAATATTTCCTCATGATTTTGTTTATCAAAAGTTTTAGTGTAATCGATGAAAAAGAGTACAACATTTTTAGGAATATCCACAGTTTTTCTGCAAAAAGTCTTAGTTTAAATGTTTCGGTTCTAGCACCTTTCCATTTTGTAAACCATATTGATTGCTTGACTATTCTTAAAATTCTTTCTAATGAGTTTGATAGGATAATCAGAACCAATATACTTACAACACTAAAAGCATTCCGGCTTTTAGGCATAACTACAAACATGAACTGTCACAAATTTTCCCCACATACAGCCTTGTTAGTATACTTTGTTAGACACAGAATGAATAATGTCTCTTCCAAATGATTGAAGCACTTAAATAGCATTTGCTGACATACTAATTTCTCCACAATCTTTGTCTATTTTGGCTCATGCGAAGCCCGGGCTACATCCTCTCTGCGTCCCCAATCCGTGTATTAATCCCAAGTTTGCTCCCTCTTTGGTCTTTAAACTGATCTTGTGTACTCAATCCACGTATTCAAGATCTGTTTTGCCTCTTTGATGACTGAAGCAGCCTTGATTTTGATATAGCAGGGAGCCACAGAAACCCTGTTTCCTTTTTAATACTTTGACCTTGCTATAACTACAACAACATGCCTCTGATCGAGCATTTCAACTTCGGAACACCGTGTATTGAGCCACCTTTACCTTGCTTTAATCAACGTATTCCTTACCATTGCATAAAAGTACTTGCATTGTCGCTTTTTTTCTTTTACATACTTTGCTGCTCCATCATATTTAATATTTCTGCTTTTATCTTGCTCTGGTCATTTTTCTTACCGTTCTTAGGCAACATCTAAGTTGTTGGAAAGGCTTTTCTTCTAGTACATGTAACTGTGCTATTCCAAGAGTGTTTAAACATATTTTGTACGTATTCCCGTTTTTAGTTTAGATTAATGCTGACAAAAGAGTAGGCACTGATCACTGCCAATATCTACTTCAGGCCGTTTTCAAACCTATTTTTTTGATACGAAATGCTTAATAAGTGCTAAACCCTTGTCTGTTAGTCTTGAAAACGATTTTATTTCTACATTGACCTCCAGGGCTTTTTATGTATCCATGTGCCTAGGGTATTGCCCAAACCAGATGTTGTCTATGATTTGTGCGTGCAACTTACACTATTTTCTTAGATGTTTCGAGGCTTGTTTTCTGCTCTGAACAATGTGGTCAAGCTGTACCAATAGATACCTCTCCGACCGTAACATTTAGCTCTCAAACTGTCACTATAACATATCTACACTTATATGTAAATGCTACCTGGTCCAAGCCCCTATAGAACTTGTCCAAGTCTCTTGACGCTGGTTTCCTTATGATCCTTACTTTGTGAGGTATGAATTGTTTTTTCTTCATCAAGATGCAATATACTTTGAGCTCCGTTGGAACGTATCTATTTCCTCTTCTTCTCCAAAATTTAGCTCCCTTGATCCTAAGTATCATCCTTCTTCCTTGATGTTCTTGACTTTGTACTATATAATTGAATCAGGTGCTTTACTGTTTCATAGATCTTAACTTTGCATAGGAGGATTTTACTACATTACAACTGAAATATGTTTTACCTTCCACCGAGCTTCTTTGATCCCTGAAAGCTCCATTTGAAACTGAATCCTTTTTAACTGCCATGTCACCTTGATGTCTTTGAACTAATTTACTTGTTTTTTCTACACTTTCTTTTTAAATAGGTCCTGCCTTGGACTTTAATATTCTGCCCATCAGTGCTCTGATTCCTGCTTACATTGACTTACAAGTAAGATTTGGACTACTGTTCTACCGTCTTGACTAGTCTTCTTTCGTCTTCTTCTCATGTTTTACCACTGCCACGTCTAGTCATCAGAGCATAGTACCTCTCCTGGTGCTATATTTCTTAAACCTTCACTGGTCCAATTACAGAAAACAGCAATACGCTTAAAACAGAGACTCGATCCAATTTAATCTCAAATTGTTCTTTTTATGATGCTCTTATATCCGTTCTAGTCTTCTGGTAGGTTGAACTAACTTAACTGATAAGATTTTCTAGCAAGTTAATTTTGCCTAAGCACCTGTATAACAACTCCGTCAGGTCTACGTTTTTGTGGTGCAAAACTTTTGCCTATTACGAAAAAGAATTCTGATTTCAATGAAGCTTTCTGCCCATTTTCTTCAGACTTGATATATTTTAAATGTAATTGAGATGGTTTATAAAAGTAAAACTTGAATTAAAAAGTGCAATGGATAAAGTCTACGACGTGCACGTAAGCAAGCGTTATTAACAAGGAAGCAAAAGAAACCAAAACGATACAAATAAGGACGCTTATCTGAAAATTCCTAAAAAAATTGTTGTTGCTTACAGAGACTTGGCTTTGATAAGGTAATGAAAAAGGCTATAACATACCTAAGTGCAGTTTGGATCTGTCTTTTCTCAAAACACTCAAACTTTCATTTCTATAATCCCAACAACATTTTAAAATTATCAAGAAGTGTTGCTGATTATGACAAGCATTTTCTTCATAGTCCTTCCCTTTATCATACCACTCCTCCTTAACGTATCGACCTTAGGACATGTCGCTCGATTCTATCTTCCAATCTCTGTGAGACACGGCCTCCACAACGACACCAGTATTCATAAACTCCTTTAGGACTTGATTATACAACGTTTTCAGTGCGAGAAAAGCAAAGAATAGGTCTCCCGATCTCTTTTTAAACTATTTATGAACCTTCTTGACTACGGCATATTTTCTTTCCTGAATCCAAATAGCATCTTCTCATTTGGTATTATCTCCCACTGACACTCTCCCCTTATGTTCCATGATCTTTATCAAGTGCTATACAAGATTGGTTCCAATGTGGTTTTGGATCTCCTGGGGATCAACCTTGCTTAAGAAGATGTGTGCCAGTTTGATGTTTGATGACCCATACGTTTTCAGCAAGATATACACCATTTAGCTACATAAATCTTTTAAAGGCCATGGTCAAGTCTCTAAAACAAATTCTAGGAATAGCAATATACTCTTTCGAACTATTTCTACTCTTTTTTCCTATACTCAGGGAAGTGGGCATATTTAAATAGATTGTAGTAGAAACTCTTATTCATGCATTACCTCTTCCAACATAAAGGAAATGAAGCATCAATTATTGTCTCCCGTGGTGTGATATTTCGTACATCAACGCTCATACAAAAATTGATGAGTTTGAGTTACTGGCTTAATACAAAATTTTATGTTACGATGACCTTGTCTTCTTAATTTCAGAAATCAATAGCTCAATTTTGTCCGTGTCAGTGATCCCATCTCGTATTAGTAAACTTTAAAGCCACACCTGATGCTTTTGCCTTCTAGAAATGCTGTAAATGGAAAACCTATATTTTAAATTGACTGAAGTTTTGCGATCGATGGGATTATATGTCTCGTCACCTGGTTGTCAATGCATCTGAACTTATTATCTGATGTGTTGTGTTAGCATGAAAGACATAGCATCCATGATAAAAGTAAGGAGTGCAGTAAGAAAGGCATAAATTCAATGCTTTTTTTCTGTAGTTCGCACATAAGAACATTGATCTTTTTGACTGAATCTATACAATTTTTTGTTGTCCCTTTTTTCAATGCAGAAAATACTTGCTCAACTCTTGTTTACTTTGATGCTAACGTATGGAGCCAAAACCGAAGTTAGTCAAGATACACGGGGAAAGCTAGCAAGCGCTCAGAGAAAAATGTTTACAGTGAAAGCGATAGCTAATGGTATGGCAACGGATGAAAATACTAGAGCGTATCTTGGTGGCAGTGCCACACGCATCAGGGCTAAGGCGGAGGCGTTTGGCAAGAAATGGGTTGACGCAGCAAAACTTGAGTATCAAAATGATCCTGAAGGTAATGCAGAGAGAGTAGGTGGGGCCATTGCAGGAGTAGGAGAGGGGATAGTAGGATTTGTTAACGGCATCAAAAACAATGATTGGAAAGGCGGGGTTCAGGGTGCCCTATCAATCATTTCTTCTGTGGTATCTTTAGCTGGACCTGTAGGAGTCATAGCTTCGTCTGTTCTCTCATTGATTTCCAGTTTATTTGATCTGTTTGGAGGAAGTCAGGAAACTGAAAGTATGGATGACAAGATTGAAAGAATCGTTGCAGAACAAATCAATATTGGAAGAGCAAAGGATCTACAAGCAGATTTTGAAGGTCTCAAGGTTGCATATCGCTCACTAAGTGCTTCCGTTCAGCACTTCAGAGAAAGTAAAAAGCTTGAAGAAGAGCAAGCAAATGAACTATATAACCACGCATTTTTAGAGTTGCCAACTTTTGGAAAGATCCAAGCAATGATCAATGAAATATGTGATGACGTACAGGATAAGAGCGATGCCTTCAAAGAAGCTAATAAATGTTTGGGGACGATTCAGAGGTATGCAGAGGCATCAATCCTTAGACAACTTCTGCTTACAAATATGGCATCATTGATGGCAGATGTGCACGAGAGAACTCACGGAGAATTTGTTCGCGGCACAGAGAAGAACAACGATGGTGGATTGCTTGTTGTAAGCAACAATTTACTTAATCTCATTAAAAAGGAAAAAGAAACAGATCGCACTGCACTCCGTTTCCTTACCGATCCCTTTAATAATCCCGCCAGGCGCTATATCATTGCAGTGCTCTTCACAAACCCGAGTAAATATCCAACTCTGAAGACATACCTTATGTCATTAGATGATGACAATGAAACAAAGCTCTTCAAGGACTACGCTATGCTTTGCATTGACAACGATTTGCAAGGAGACTGTGTTGCATTTCAAGAGGGGGAAATTTCTGATTTAAATGCAAATCCGAAAAACTGGAGAAATAAGGTGAGCTCGTTCTATCTTCCTCGTGGTTTACAGATGAAGGTTTCGGACTATATCAACTTTACTGGATCAGTGTGGGGGCCTTACGTTGGACCAACTGTTCATGCACGTATGCATAATACTGATGACATAGAGGCTGTGAAAATTGAGAAAACGGAAAGAGACGCAGATAAGGAGGTAAGAACAGGATGATAAGTTTAATTGTACCAGTTAGATTTACAAACGGCTGATTTGCTGAGTTCTATGACGGCCGCCTTGCAATATGAATACGATGATGGTGTCATTACGCCGTATGGCAAGTATTTAAGGAGTTCAGTTACTCCTATTTAATAAATGATGATAAATAGGACGTTGGAATGTTTAAGTTTATCATTTATCAAGCATGAAGGGCGATAAATATATGTGTAATCTTAAAAAAGGTATGGTTGAGGGGAGTAAGGTGTGGGATAACAAAATATCCTGTTTAACAAACGGTCTATGATGGGCTGACACTGGTACGCCCAAAATCATTGGCTTAAAATACGCATTTTAATCTATTTAATCCTTTAGCTACGAATAGCAGGGATAAAATACACTGTTAAGTATAATAGCTTGAGACTGTTTACTAAAAATTCCTTGCGTTTTTAAGATAAAGAACTTATTTGTGTATTTTTTTAATTTTTCAGCAATTTTCTTTGATCTCAGTATAGAGCTATGGATAAGTTATTATATAAATTCAATGGTCTACTCACCGTCTAAGTGTAAAGAAGGCAACAGGGATTATGGTTACATGTAATCTAACACTGTCGCTGGAAAAAGAGAGGGGGCACTATAAAGGCAGAAGGGCTCCTGTCTATCAAGCAGTTTCGTACACAGAAATTACCACATTGGTCTGTTTATTATCTTATTTTGTTAGAAATTTAATCTCTTAACGTCACTCATAAGCCCTAATGGTTCAAATGGACTGCTTTATGTGAGAAGACTGTCCCTTCTTTAAAGATTTGGTGGTTACGGCAATGAGGAGTGGTCAGAAACTGTCTGATGAGCTTTGTAAATTTTAACGACAGAATATATACGAATGGAAGTACGAAATGTTGCTTGGGTGAGCATTATAGCTTATCATAATCTAATGTAAAAATGACAAATAAACTTATGGGTAAAGGAGTACGTAATATAGTTCTCATTACTTTTCGCGACTGAACTATGGTAAGTACCTCATGACAAGGTACTACTTTCTTTAGTGACGGTCACTACTCTGTTGAAATTTAACGGAGAGACACAGGGCAGGAAAAGGACTTATCTGTACAAAATATATTTTTAAAAAATTGCCCAATTTTAATTCTTTTCGTTAGAAACCAGATGTGGTGGCGCCAATTTGGTAAAATTGTAAACACTCCATGTTTCTGTGAACCATTTTTTTTTTTCAGGAAAGCAGTAATTCTGGCCGAGAAAAATTTTTTCTTATTTGGTTGTCGAATTATTGAACTTTCATATCATATTCATTTTCACTTCTTCAAGCTTAAGATATTTTAGACGATTTCAACTTATTTGTCGTAGGTTCGATTTTGTGAACAGAAGACGATGGAGTTAGGGAACTGTGATTCTGCTCCAGTTGGAAGACATAACTTAAATGCTTACAATGGGCGAAACTGGGATGGGAAATTTAGGTCCATGCATATTCCATTAGGTCTAGAGGTAAGAGGTTACATAGAGCCGAATCAGAGAGGAAGAGCATACGTGATGTACAAAGGACCATTCACTGTTAATGTAGTATACAATGAAAATCAGTGGAAGAGTATCACAATCTCTGAATCAAATGGTATGTATGTTACATTCTGCTTTTAGCTGTCATTTTATCGGTTGGCCTTAACGATATGTTAAGTTAAAATATATATTAGAGCAATGGAAAAGGTGTTATTCGACCTGGACCGAAGATGTCCAAGATCTGTTTTCATGACACAAGGAGGAGTCTCGTTTTGATGGAGATGTCTTCTTTTTCTATTAATCTCCATCGACGTGACATCTTTTTCTTCCTATTTCGACGTGACTATTTTTCATGTACGCTACACGAATTTAACGTGGCTACTACCTATTTAACATGGAGACTAAATTCTAATAATATCAATGCTAGTCATACAAAATTTAGATATAATGCGAATCGACTTATCTGCTGATGTTTTTGCGATTGATGTAAACGTAACGCCCTGGCAATTGGACTAATGTAAGTAAAATATTCTAATTGTTGCAGTTGTGGCCTAATCCTTACATTGTTATTTTAGAATACCGGCATTCTTTTAGTCTATAAAAGTTATCTCCTAACCACGACCACACATGTTTAAAATCGCCACGTGTGCACTACTAACTAAGTTTAGGTTAACCTTGATGACCACAAACATATTAGTGTGTGGTACGTCCACATAAAGCCCCTTAACTGTATTTACTTATCACTTATGCTCTTTTCCTACTCTAAACTTTCACTGCAAACAAAATTTGCATCCGTTTATACGAAATTTAGACGCATTCACTTACATTCCTAGTGATTGGAGTCTTTCTATTATACAAATGATGGTTTGCATTAATCTGTATTCAGTTTAAGAGTGTTGAATCATAATTGAATTGCACTCAGTAATGATCGAGGTGTTCAAACTATATTAAATCAATTTTAGGCCATTTTAGAGGATTCCTTGACCCTACCTTGACTTGGTTGTTCTAAGATTCACAGGACAAGGAGCCTGGGGCTGGGCTAGTATGCCCGCGGTGATATCTCGAATGCAGCTTGTAATTGTGTCTTTCAGTCGATTATTTATTGCTGGTGGATATAGCCTTCAGAGCTGGTTGCCATCTCTTGAAACCTCAAAACAGAGTACTTCGCTATCTTGGAAAGTTCTCCGCACCTTCTTTTCCCTGCTTCTAGAAGACCTTGATGCTTAATCCTGTCGAAAACCAGGCTGTCGATAATAAGCTCCTCCTGATGACTATCACCTCGTTTCTACTTGAGATATTACGTCATGTCAGTACGACAGCCATGATCTATTATCAGCATATCTGCAAACGTTCATACGTAACAAATATTGTTACGTATGAAAGTTTGCAGATGTGCTGATTTATCTTTAAGCTAAACAAAACCCATTGCTATGATAGCCCTTACCAATGAACATAAAATAGGCTCAAATACTTAAGATTAAAAAATAATAAATCTAGATGTAAGTGCAAGGAGCTATTTTACATCCAAATTAACTGGATTTGAGCCAAAATAAAGGTTTTATTTTAAGTGGTTTTTTTCTGTAGACATTTTGTCTTGTTTGTGTATCATCTCTTCAGGAGGGATAATGATTACATCAATAACAGATTTTTAGAAAAAGAGTTTGAAAAGCACTCCGTTAAAAAGATGTCTAAGGAGATAAGACGGATTTATTGCAGTCGAGTGTGGGCAATGGATTAACAAGCTATAACAGTTAGACATTTAATTATGCGAAGATACTATGAGCCAGTCAATGAGGTGAAGAGTCTCCAAGTCTTAGTGAATGAATTCCTGTCTTTGGAATTACATAAGTACTAAAGCCTACTATGAGCTGTGACACTCCTTAGATGTGCTTCTCATCATCTCTTCCCTGCATCTGTTGTTTCTTTGGAGAAAGGATGTTCTTCAAACATGGTGACCTACGTTTTATATCACTCTGACTCTCTTTCATTAGAATAGCTAGGTATATACTCCACTCTGCAGTCCCATTTCTTTTACAACCCTCTCAAAAAGTTTAGAAAAGAGGTCATAGGTGCATGGTACTAGTGCAGTCCCATTCACTCGCTGGTCTACCTCATTAATGATATATAATTTTATTTGCACTTGCTCAGTACATGCATGTAAGAAATTTAACTGTGATAATGCTGCTCAATTACCATTATTTGTTTTCAACAAGTCAATAAAAACAAAATAAATTATTTAAAGTTACGTTTTGTAGTTCATAATACATAAAAATACAGTATATACTGTGGTGCTGAGATTGATCATCTATTGGTTTATAGTACGGTAGTATAGTATTTGTCAGCCTTGCTGGCAAACTTGCTCTCGGAGTGTTCGTTAACTTGCTTATAAAATTGCTTTCATAATTTTTGTCAAATGTACTAGTTAATTTATCTCTCTTCTAAGTCAAAACGTCTCACATGTTCTAACAAGGTCCTTGTCTTTGTACATCGAATAAGATGCAAGATTTTTCGCTGACTATACAGCTCTATTGTAGCCGCATAAAAGGCAGTAACTGTCTCAGCTCTAAATATTACGTGAAAACGAATATCCGTCTCCTAAAGCAAACAAGTTGTTGATGATATTTTCAACTACCTGCTTTTGCATACGAGGCATTCAGCAGTATCGCTTACAAGATAAGCAGAAAAATCAAGCAGAAGGCAGTTACCAGCGGTACGTCTCTTTGACAGTGGATTTGGAGCAATGTATGTCTAGTATTATCTTAATTAAGCAGCAGCAAACACTCGACAAAATTTAAAAACTGATTTACTAACTTTTCAATGCTTTGGCAATTTGTTTTGCTTAATACATCTTAAAAACCGTTGGTGCAAAAAGGTATTTGTAACAATCGGATCTGCTAGTTGTTAAGTTACTGATCTATGAAGACTTACTTCGAGTTTTAGCTGTCCGCAAGAATAAAACACGGGGATCCACTAGTTTAAAGGAACTGTTTAGGTCAGTGCTGTGCAGGAGACTTCACTTTATTCATTGCTTAATGCCACCAGCTAATGTTTTACATTCTCGATTTTCAAGGTGACGCTAAAGAAGACTTGGAAATTTGTGATGACACACAATTTAAAGGACATTGTATAGTGAGTGGAATATCCACAAACCAGTTAGCCCATTTTGGTGGCACTAACTTCGAAGGAAAAGTGAAGTCTATCAGAATACCAGGAGGTGTGCATGTATCTGGTTTCATAGAAATCGACAGAAGAGGAGTTAAACTAGGGCCGTACAAAGGACCTGCTGTGATAACAAAAGTTGATCTTCCAGGTCTGTGGAAGTCTATGGAAGTCGTTAAAGTCCCTAGCAAAATGGATTAAAGCGGCACTTTTGAATGCAAGCTTTTAACTTTTAAAGCACATTAGGATCTCAGAGCTTTGCAGAGATGTAGTAGTATAAAGTTATTCGTCGTAGAACAAAGTTTTTGTATTAGGCTAACTACATAAAACTGTTAAAATGATCTAGTGTTATGAGACAGATCTCTCATTTGTTGCTTAGGTTCAGTCATAGATCTTAGAGTATTAATGGTGGCATTGTACATTTTCTAGCACTGTACTCATGACACTTAGATGTTCCTATACGTGACATCGAGTAGGATTTTTCAAATGCAAGACACCCGTTTTCAACGGCTTAAGAAATCTTGTAATAGCTGAATGCTTTGAAAAAAGGGAAGAGATATTATAACAGGAAATTCACCTTGTGGACACCTTTGTCGTTGCATGCAACTCTACCAACTTAACCGGAAATGGAGGCGATGACGTCACGTCTCAGCCGGAAGTTGGCCCAGTACCTAAATATCATTTAGAAGCCCACGGTTGGGATACCGTTGACTATCAAAGTTTATTTTCTAAATTTAAAGAATAAATAAGCATTGAAATGAGAGCAGAGAGCTATTTTACGTGCTATTTACATGATTTGTAACAAAACACAGTTTGTTTAAAGTGCTATTATTAGTTGTAAATTTTTGTTTTAAAGTATAATTTTATGGGAAATGTCAGAACTTTTCACAAAGACTAACCAATCCGTTCGTGAGATATCTAGGTTATGCTGGATAAGAGGAAAGTGTGAAACGTATGCTTCTAAAAACTTGCTTGGAAACAAAATGGTTTCATCGGAAGTTATAATGAAATGAATAAAGAATGGCATGAACAAAACTCCTAGCCCTGTCGCATTCTTAAAAGATTACATTACATCTTTAAAGATATCATTACACCATGAGACACACCAAGGTCAACCTCGCCTTTCTTTTCCACTAATTGAGAGAAAGCTAGCGTCTAGTCTAGCTCATACTAAAGTGTATGTTTATTGTCTTTTTCAGTTCAGGAAGATTTTAAAATGTTTTCTACGGCGTTTCTGACAACTAATTCTTCTGTGGTAAGGGACGTCTTTACTTGGTATACTTTAAGTTTCATCCTCTACTAACAAAATGATGATAAAGATTTGGACATTGGTGCTATACTTCGTTTGGTGTAGGCCTTGTTCTCTGCTAAGTTCATCGTTCGGCGCATCTCAGCATAACATTTTGGAAAATTTTCTGCCACTTTCAATATGTCCATCAGATTTTGTTTTTATCTAAAGTAGACGTTTGAAATTTATTTCGTTGTATAAGTTGCGTAGTAAATGATGGGATTTTAGGCAACGTTTGGTTAGAAAATTAAGAAAGGTTTACTTGTATGGTAAAATTGATTCTACATTAGTTCTGATTTTGGTGGTTTTCGACAACATTGAAACTTCTCAAATGCAAATGTTGAACGTATGGCCCAAAAATTAAATCGTTAAAATAACACTCTCTTATGACAGATAGAAAGTTAAAGTCAGACATTTCACACCTCTAACCTTTTACGGTGGAAAATGACAGAGAAAAGCTCCAAACGCCTCCTCCTCCCGAGCAGAATATCTAATGGTTTAGGTAAGAATGGGACTTGAAAAGTATCTACATGCTAAAATACACATCTTGAAAATCGGCTATTTTAACCAGAGAAACACACCAAGGTCAACCTTCCTTTCAATGGCGTCTTTTTGAGAGAAAGCAAACGTCTTATCCGCCTCGTACTGATTGGTTTACATACCATGTTTTCTTAGTTCAGAGGGGGTTGTAAAGTTCCTGCTGCAAGCTACAACAGCAACCTAAATGAAAAAATCACCTCTCGCGAATGTTTGCGAATCAGGTTCTGTCTAACCCAAGTAGTCCAAAAAGATTTAATTAACATTTGGTCTCAGCTCAGAGAGCGATTTTAATATCAAGGAAGCTGTGACGTTCTCGTAGAACTCTGAATGAAGAAATCCCGAAGATAACAAAAGCTAAGATCGATCATAATTTTCAACGCCTTTTATCTATGAAGGAGCTCATGTCAAATGCGGGTCGTACTAATGAGTTTGTCTACAATTTCATACTAGTTCAGAAGGGTTTATAAAACTCGACAAAGCCGCGACACTCTATATGCCTTTATTTCGGAAATAGATCGTTTTAAGTTACGGACACACTCAGTTGGCTATGCTTCTCTAGGCATCTCTTTCCGAATTAACTCATGTCCAATTCAAGCTTTTCGAATAGACTGGCCTACCATGTTGTCTTACCTCAGGAGTTTTAAATTTATTGAGGCCACGAGAATCCCACAGTTGTCAAAAGGCATTTTAAGATAAGGAGGCTTCAGGTCAACCTCGCTTTGCAACAAGCTCATCTCTAATCCATGCTCTCGGTATGTCTGCCAATTCATCTCTGTTAAGAGAGCGGTTTCAAGACGAACAGAGCCTCAAAGCTGTAGTAGAACTTAATATACCAAACACCTTCTAAGAATAGAGCATTATTAACATTGGGAGAAAGGTGCTATGTTTCCGAACAGAGTCCGAATCTGCAAGTAGCAAACCGTGGCCATTCTGAGATAGATCACACTATTCCTTATGGACGAAAGAGGCGTCACTACTCTGAATTTCAAATACTTCATTTTAAAAATGACCGTTTTGCAGATTGACAGAAAGCACACCCGAAAATTCAAATTATCTCATCTTCACGATGACTGTATTTGACATAGAACATGTCACAGAACATAGACATAGATTAACCCTAATTTTTCAAACTTATCTATTTCCAGGCCGGCACATTTGGAATAAAATCATAGCACTTGTTAGCTTGACCAGAAGGCCACTTCAGGCTTAGAGGAGTCTTGTTACTCTAGCACATCAAATTTCTGATAAATATTTCGCTTCAAGTTTATTATGAATATTTCGCTTTAAAAATTACTCCTTTTGAAATGAGGCTCAGAAGGTCTGTGGCCTCCTTCCCAACACTTTGGACAGGACAGGACTTTGTTGTGAAACATTGCATAAAGTAAAATGGCTACTTTTTAGATTAAGCACACAAAAGCAATCTTACCTCTTACTGCCAATAATGCTCACAATTTTGAATGTAACAGAGAAGAGCAGCTTTGCCAAATTTCTTCGCATTGAAGTTAGTGGACTCTCCTGTTCTCTACCATTCCCAACTTGTTAAATCTTAATTAAGTCCGTCAAGCTTAGCACCAGCCGACGACAAAGACCAGTTTAAGAACTCGATGTACCATGTGAAAGCCAAACTAGTTACAACAACTGAAAAGCAGTACATCATGTCGAAAATGGCTACTTCTGAAATGAGACAGAAGAGATCAACTTTACAATTTGTCCCCATTGTCCGTGATCGAAATGATATCGTGGCTTTTCTTATCTATATCAAAATGATCTTTCCAACTAAAACCAGTCTCGTCACTCAAGTACTGCTCTAAATGCAAAAATATAGCATATTGAATATAGCTTTTTTTTTGAGTTGTGAGAGAGAGTAGGCTCTGCATATTCAGGCCAATGTCAACGAATCTCCTCCTGTCTGATTCTTAACGTGCTTCATAGTACAGGTAGAGTATTTGTATTTGAATTTCGAGTTTCCATTTCATTTACCCTACCGCACGCGCGAGTACAAACCACCAGTTTGGAGTTACCTTAAGAATATCCAGCAAAAGTGAAATGAAGTAACCCTAGAATAAAACCTGCAGCGAGGGCAGTAGCACGTGGGATGTCTTTCGGGGCGCGACCATGCTAAAAGTTGAAGCGCCGAAGCACAATTTTATCGGAATATCGGGGACCCTTCTCTAAAGATTTGGAGACTTGTGTTGTTATATTTCTAACAGTTATCACATACTGCCATCTAAAAATTATCCATTTTTCTCAAAATTAGATTATATGATATTGTATGACTAAGCGTTGATGGTCATGGCGAAATGACCTCCCCAACATCACTGCGCGAGGGTTGAGTCAGTGACCGGGCCTCATCTTCCGAAAACGTCTTCGCAATGGATATCGACTACCCGCCGTAGGTTAAAAACGAATAGCTTGTGTTTCCCCAATGCTATATTAGGTGGGCTTGGGGTACTCTAAATATTCTTCGCTTCATGTGCAATAAGCTACGGCGTCATACAACATTTAAAATTAAATGGTTGAAAACAAAATTCGTATCCATTCTACCGTGCCCTAACGATCAAGCTGAGGAGTACGTGCGGTACTTTAGGCACACACTGTGAATACCTAAGCGCTCACTTTTCGACGCAGGGTCGAGATCGTTTTCCAAATTCGACAACGTTTATTGCACGGTATGAAAAATCAATAAGTAGAGAGAGTACCAGTTATTTGCCCCTCGTTTTTAAGAAATTGTGGCCTCAGAGAAAGCTCGGGAATTCATCGAGTGTCATTTCGAAGGGGCCGCTTGCCATTCCCAAGCCGGGCGTAATCAGTAAGAAAACTCAAGCACACATTTCTGAAGAAGTGCCTTGTAAAGGTAAACAAAAAGGTAACAGAACTCTACAAGTCAGAAAATGGTAAAGATGGCAGAACAATGGTCCAAATATCAAAAAGGAAGGTCTGAATAGGGTAAGACAAGCCAGGGAAAAAAGTCACGTTCACAAATGTTTAGGATATTTGGTACCAATTGGCTAGTTCCTGTTCCAGGTACTTATCATTTCGACAACTGCAAACTACAGTTTTCTTTGTCTTCGATGTTCGACTATACCACTATTGCTTTTCACTAACGCTTCGGCAGGAGGTAGCCGCACTAAAAGATTACGTTATAATGTAAGTAGAGGGACAGCGAGCCATCAAAATCACAGAAAAAGTGATTATGCAATATACTCACGGTGGATGACTTCACGTTTATCGATATTTGAGGGGAAGTAAACCGTCTACGGGTCACGACACAAATTGAACAAAACTCAGAGGACACTTTCTGATAAGATGAACAATCGTCTTCACATATATTAACTTTCTCGATACAATGCAGAACTGTTAAACAGTTCATTGATGGTTACAACCAACTTGTTGCTAACGCAAACATCGTTTAAAAAGAAGCTACAAATAAACAATACGTAAGAGCATATGGCAGACTTGTTTATACTGCTTAAGTAACAGTAAACAAAACATTAAGTTATTCAGGTATGGTACTCTTTTTGTATCTTCATACTTTAAAGCAGCATTATTGTCACAGTAGTTCAACTTTCCCCAGGTTTGCAAATCATGTGGATTTTCTGCACGTCCTTTTAAAAATTCCTTGAATTTTCAATGGATTTACTTCCAAAATCTAAAGTATCTGACTAATCGTGTTTGGACCTTACCACAGACCCGTACTTAAAGATGAGCTACCCATCAAACAGTCTAACAACATAGTCTACGAATTCAAATTGCAGATGCAACGCCAGCTACGGGGGTAGAACATCTTCAAGAAAGAAAAGATTGAAAGCATATGGCTGCACGTTCTAACAATCTTGCGTTGTGGTAAGGAAATGGGAAGATGTTCCCTGACGGAGGGTGGGCAGCAACCGCAAGTACGGCTATTGCATTGCATTTACTTAATAACGTGAATGTGAAACGGAGTATATTGTTATAAGATAATAAATTTTAAGTCTTGATAATCTCCTTCCACCTGCAGAGGCAAAAGCTATCAGGCTGCGTGACCCAACATACAGAAAAATCTATATAGAAAAAAGGAATTTATATTCAACAAAAGGATGTTTTTATACATTTTAGAACTCTTTCAATATCTTGAAATGATTATTTATTAATGTTCAAATATCAACGGATACGTATGCAGCGGGTGGTGTTGATATTACAGGAATATATCCTTTACATTCATAATTCAAAAGAACAGTTCACTGACCGTTTCTATTTTGGCATCAGGTCTTGAAAAGAGCGAAACAAAAAGCTTGAACCATTAGATATGTTTCAAACACGAGTACACTGCTGTAACCTATTTCCAAACTCTGTACCACTAGAAATCTTTTCAAGGGTATAATGGTAAGGCTCCGTTTACAGCATCCTTTAATACAGCATACTCTAATACAGCATCCTCTAATACAGCATACTCTAATATAGCATACTCTAATACAGCATACTCTAATACAGCATAAATACTTAATTTGCTCGAAACTGGGGCGGCTGAGTGGTGTTCCCTATACATTATTAAGTTCATGGACACATAAAATTTGGCTAAATATAATGTATTTTAGTAAGCCGAATCTGAAGAAAAACTGAAACTGGCAACGAGGTCTTGCTTGATTGTGTGTTACGGGAAGGTTTTATGACAAGGGCAAAGTGCTGTTTCAAATATTTGAAACTGACGAAACTCGTTGTACTCTTCTTTACTTTCTCTTTCAAGAAATATACTATAAAATTTTAAAAGTCTGGTCACGAGAAACAAAGACTACGTAAAGCAACGCAAAACTTTAACAAGAAACTTAAATAAGGTAAATTTCGGACACAAATCTGTAAAAATTTAGCTGTTGGATGTCAATTTCTACCTGAAATAGTAGGTGTTGAAGGTGGTTGAATATTGAATCTCTCTACATGAATCACGTTAATAATAGTAATAAACGCTTTGTTATACCTGATTAAAACTTTTGGTCCATCTTAAAAAGCGCACTATTTAAGGAGGACTCCTTCCGGAACCACGCATTTTCCTTATTGCGGGTCAGGGTAATACCCATTTCACATGAAAGGTTAGACGTCCGTCACGACTGCGTGAAGTTGTAATTTTCTTGTTCACATGAGTCGTGGAGCTGACGACGTCAGACGTTGACACCGTCAGCTGAAGAAATATAATTTCACACGTCAGTCAAGATTTCCTTAACGTTTGTCGCCATCTTGGATAGTAGCTGCAATACTCAAGGTAGGTTCTGTTTCTAGTAACTATAAAATGGCATCCTCCAGCGAAAGTAAAGGTAGTTACGAGGATAGTATGTACTTTATCCCCTTTTGGGTGGTTTCCCGCCATAATGGGAAAGTAACAAGAAAAATGGCATTAAAAAACAACACGATGAGCAGGTAAGAAGTGCACTCTCGTTAAAATTTTAAAAATGTTCTCAGTAGGAAGATACCTGGTGCCTCAAAACAGAGCTACTATGTTGCTTGCTCGCGGTTTTAGTATGTAGATGTGGACCTTGAAACGCTTCGTCAGAGAGCTGACTGATGAATTTGATATGATCAGTGTATGAAGTTATCGCGACTCGCTGGAATACTCGCAATCTTGTTGAGTGTTTCCATTGTAAGCAGTCCCACATTTACGGTATAAAGACGGTCTATGTTTCTTTGTTCCCTATTTCCGTGAAGCACCGAGTGTTTTCGTTTTCGAAAGGAGGTATCCCATTCGTCTAACTATGTACTGGAGATCCAGCTTCAATTTCAATAGTTGTAAATTCTGCTTGTCTTTGTTTCTTTACATCACGTCATCTCGGCAATCTGAACAAAACTTGGACGTTGACGTGACGTTGAGGAGATGTATCGTTCGTCAACTACTCCTCATGTGAATAGGGTACAAAATGAAGACGTTACTGAACTTGGGCAGGAGGAATCTAGCATCTTGACCCATCTTTGAACGACAAACGGCCAACAAAGGACCTTGGAGATCGTATCATCATCAACTATCCTATCTCAAATACCAGTAATTCCCCAAATCGGAAGGTTGACTATGACTGATCACCGACGCGTATAAAGGTTAGCTGATTACGGTTGTCGTTCTTGAATTGCTATTTGATAGCAGTTTCTAAGAATTACACAACTTAGAATCTAAGGGCGCAAAACATGAGCGACGTCCTCTTGACTGTGCGGCCATAGTTTTCAAAACTAAGCTAGTCATTATCCAAGATTTCTATGCCTTCATCTAATAAAAATATACAATAACTCTTACGTCAATCATCTGGAGAAACAAAGCTTTTAAAGTCTATTCTTCAATTAAGTCCAATTAATGTATCTTCAATCTGCTAGGCCTCAGATGATCATACCAATTTATAATGTGCTTACTCCTACGACACGTAACATCGGAGCGTAGAGCGTAAAGAACTTAAAGACCCGGTACCCTCTCTGACATCATAAATGGTCCCTTGGGACTCTGACCTACACCTTTAGAAAATGAAACGTACGTGACATAGCCAATGAACCACTGTGGCTCTACGACTCATACGCAAATTGTTTAAGGACCATGTATCTATGTTACACAACTATTTTCACCCCCATCAGTTAACAATAAAACAGACATCGCATTCGATTGCCTGAGAACAATAAAGTACTAACACTCCTCCGGGAGATAGACACTATAAATATAAGGCCCCTGACTACGTCTACTTAGTTGATTCCTTCCTATATCTACCGATTTCTTTATACTCCATCATGAATTACACTATAAACGGCAGGGAATTCAAGACCCTAACTTTAAACCTTAATATAGGTGTTGTCATAAAAATCACTACAAACCTAAATATTTTTCACTTTAACGACACTTAAATCTCACTAAATGATTTAAACTACTTCTATGGAGGAAACTCATCCAAAAGCTAAATTATATGTTCAAATATTTTTAAATACTCTTTTTTCATAAGCAAGGCACTTCTACACCCTATAACCTTCGACGTTAGAAGCTCATCAAAGTTCCTCAGTCTCAAACATTACCTTATACTCCCATGGAGCGTTCTGTCGACCCGGTTAACCGACAGGCTTTGTGGGCGTACAATTTTCTCCTATTCTAGCGTGTTCACTCCGCTATGAGTTGTGGTTTCTCAAGGCCTTGAATGCTTTCAATGACAGCCACTGTTAGCTGGAATTTATTTTCAATCCAACATATCCTTGTTAATCAGCCACATACAAAATTCTCCTGCATCCAATATCCCACTTATCCCATGGTGAACCTTTAAAATTCACAAATAGGCGGCTTCAAGGGTCCCCAGATTACTTACGCCGGCGAGGTATTCCATTTGACCAGGAGTTTCAACACTCTAGCTTTTTAACTCTTAATGAATAGATCGTAAACATCAGTTAAAGGGGGCTTAGAGCATTGCAAAGCTACCCCGAAATCGTGCTTTAGAGGCCAACGCGGAATGCGGATTATATCTCGTCTCCACTACAATGTTTTAAAACTTCACAAACAGGTAGAAATACTTCCATGCAGCTCAAAGCCGAGGCCATTTCTATTCCAACAGTATACAACGTAAAATGCGCTTCTTGCTACCACCATCGTGTGATAGTTCGTTTTTAACAAAATTACCTCAGCGACCCTAGTTCGCTTTTACTTTTTCGTGGGTAGACGTGTGGCTCAATTCCAGTTCCGACCAAATCATATAATGCAAGAGCAGCTCTCCTCGGCAGAAGTCTGTAAACAAAAAATGATTATCGCTACGGTAAAGTCAAATCTTTTCAAGGGACGAAAGAAAATTTGGAAATTACAACCAAGATCAGATTAAGCCAAGATCTTGAATCACCAAATCAAAAACATTTCTCACTGGCTTAAATAAACGCCTGTCTCCAATCAACGCTACAATTTTGGACTTTAAAATATGAAAGTTTCCCTACTCCCCTTCCAAAATATTGTTAAGTTGAAAAAGAGCAGTTTGGAGACTGGTATGTCAGACCTCCCTGCTGCTAAGCGGAGAGGTCTAGAAAAAAATGCACAAGGAATGGAGACCTCTTTTATGTGGCAAGTGCCTTACGTGATTTGTTCCACTTTCACCAAAATTAAGTGAAAGTTTAACTTCTATTTGTTCAGGACTGTAGGACTGTAGGAAAAGAAAGATGTTGACTCAGAAGCGCCCCTTCTCGTAGACACAGACTAAGCCAAAGATGAAACTATAAAATGAAGCCATAAGACTTCGGCTACACAAGTTACAAGTACTAACTTTCGTTATATCAGAAAATATATTCAAAGCTGCAGTCTTTTCCCTCTCAATTCCTTTTCTAGGATTGCCAGTACGGACTTAACCTCGCCTTAAATAAATGTGGATAACAGTCTGCTTTCTAATGTATTTATGGAGCACTAACTATATCATAAAGAGTAGTACAGTGTAACAGGGGATTTGTGTGCACTTTTCATAAATTTATGGAAGAGATTCAACAATTCTCAACACTAATCCACAGTCTAGTACCTACATAAACATCAGCTTTCGTAAGGAAGCTTCGAAAACAAGGGGAATTGAAATGTTTAAAATGAGGAATTAAACTTAGCAGCACCGATGATGAAAGACCCGTGATGGAACTTTTTCCACGTGACCAAATAATACTTCAAGTCCTGTGTGCTTTAATACACTCTTTGTTCCTGTCGACTGCAATACATGGAAACCTCTACATCAAACACTGCATGAGGAAATACTTTGTATCTTTGCATAAATTACTTCTTATTTCTAAAGTACGCACGATGCAACTTCGGTCCCTCTATAATCGTCTAACGGTAGATAAATGTCGAGGCTGATATACTCACCTCCTTACATTCAACACGTATTTGAAAATTTCAGGTATAAACAGCATTTCTTCATCCATTTGAACAGCGTCAGCTACACGTAATGCTACATCTGATGCTGTCATCAAGGGCATCAACCATGGCAGGCTGTAAAGGGGAAGTAACAGAAAGACTGAAGGTCAAAGCACGAATGCCTAGAAATATCCGCACACCACCTCGTCTTGTAAGTGTGTCATTTCGCAAAATATATCTGTCGTGAAAATTTTAATGATTGTTAAAAAAGTAGGCATTTCATAACAATGACTGGAACTCACGACCTCCGCTACACGGGTATGTTACCACAATAACTAAGATAAGGGGGCAACATTATTTGGCATGTTCTGTCGCCGTAGTGGTTTCAAATTTTCCATCGTTGAACATCGTTGCCAGCTCTAAGAAAGCTTTGAAGTCAATGCCCGTGTTTTATGTGATTTGAAGATGAGAGGATCACCACAATTTAATCAATTGAAGGCAAAATGAAAGTTATATAGATATTTCAACTTCGAACACTGATGGTGCTATACTTAATTTATATGGAAACATTTGATAATTATCATCAATAACAAAGTACCTTTATAACTCTTTATAACATATTTCCTTCCTTACACTTGGTGTAAAGAAACATCTGATTCACGAAATTGTAGTAATGAAAGAAGTGCCTTGTTTAATTGCTGAACGCAAGTTTGATGCTAAGAAAATGCATGCTACGAAGAACAGTCGAAAAGATGATTGAATTTACGTAGACTCCTCTCTATTGTATCTATACACTGTACACAATAAAGGACATCATAACAAACATGACACAAGCATTAAGTACCAATAGATACGTGCACGACGTAAGACGTAAGATTGGTCTTTGAAATCTCTGATTTGGCTTCAAACACGTAAAAAGGTTAAGAACACTTACAATACGGCGTTTTTCATTCTGTTTCTTAGGTTTGATGATGTTCACACTTAATACCCTTGGAAATATTTATGAAACTCACTGAAAGTCTTAAACTGCAATGATTATTAAAAATGCGAGATAAGAAGCCTATACTGTTATAGCAGTAGTGCCTGCTGTTAACAAGATTTTGTCCAATTATTGCCATGCTGCTACTTCGCGTCCACGAACAATTTACAAAATCTGTTACACTAATCACCCCTATAATCCCGTAGCATTACAGATCAAATTAGGAACAAAAGAAGGAGTAAAACGAGAGTTCCTTGGAAGATAGCCGTACGCTTTGGCCTTGACCCTAGAAGAGGCACGCATTAGCCACTTATGGCAATATGACGTCACCACTATCCTAGATTATAAAGAAGTGCAAACTAAAGAAGGGCTGGCTTAAAAAGTGCAAACTAAACAAGGGCAGGCTTAACCGCGGTAATGTAGTCAATGCCATTTTGGGTATGGGTAATCCATCTATTACGATCATAAATGAACAAATCAACACTATAAAATAGAAAGTTCTCATTTTCATACAACATTCGAATTTTGAGACAGGAAATATAAAAACGTGAACCGAAATACGGGTTGGGTTGCTTTTGAAATGTTGGAAAAAATACACTAGAATTCGAGACTAACTTATGAACCATTTTGCTACTCGCGTATGCGAGATATAAGTGACATCACATTGAAGACAGAAAATATATTCCTTTAACTAAGAAAACAGTGCACCAGTACACTATTGTAAGTGTTCTTTTCACATGATTCCATACAGTGATTAGGGGAAAAACCGCGTTCAGTTCGTCCAGTGGGAAAAACAGTGTTCTCCTCCTTCTATAATAATGTAGTTGTCGTTCCCCTACTTTTCTTTTGCAGCCTTACAGGTCCAGAACGACAAAACAGAAGACTCGGAAAAGGACGGTTTACATGGCTTACAAAGCACCCCCTCCTTATTTTTCAAATAAAAGCACTCCTAGTACCGTCATCAGAAAAGAAACAACGCTCTGTACGTTCACCTACTCATAAAATTAGCAGCATTGTATGATATGTGAAGGCTCTAAATCCCAACCTGTTACCTACTTTGACTTTGGAAACCAGGACATCCCTGTGTTGAAAAAGTGTGAGCAAACGCAAGTCAGTTTGATACCATTTAGTCCTAGCTCACGCAACTCCATCGAAAGGGCGTCGTGTAATCCATTCACTCCAAATTTCGAAGTGCAGTAATCCGTTAGGTAAGAACTCCCATGCATGCCAGCCGTTGAGGATATTGACACAATATGACCTTCATTTTTTTCCATCATCGTCGGGAGAAAGGCTCGAACAGTCTAATAAAAATATACATGGAAACGTGCATTAACTATATACATAACATATAACAGTCAAAGACAACAAAACTGACGAGATAAAACAAGGCAACAAAGCGAATGGAAAGAAATGAATGGTGCAAGATACACCGTGTAACCTGAGATAGAGGAAGGGCAAGAAAAGTGAAGACCAATATTAACACTGCTTGGGTCTACGGCAATGCGAATGCTTAAGTACGTCTAAGGAAAAACACTACCAGGCTGCCTGCGAAATCATGATGTCAGAAAACTCAGTGATGAAAAAATTACATCGAAAATATGAACAGCGAGATTACAATAGCATGGATGGGCATAAGAGGAGATTAAATCAGGTGAGACAATCAGCAGAAGACGAAAAGACGAAGATGAAGATCAATACGTATACGAGTAGATAGTATCAAGACAGAAATTAACATTGCTAACCTGATGATGATGTACATGACCGGCAAAGATGGTAGAAGAAAATACAGACCCAGATCCGTCTAACGCCAGAAAGGGGCCAAATGATGGTGATCATTGACACTCAAAGGCCTAGTTAACTTCAATGGCAGATAAAACTAAATGATCAATCAATCATCAATACCTCCACGCTGAAGGGCAGCACAATAAAAATGCAGCACAATGAGCAAGCAAACCAAACAGAAAAGACAAACATATATACGTAACAGCAAACATAACAGTTATAATAATCAAAAAGTTAAATACAACAATCTATGCAACAATATAAAACAAGCAAACAATGTGCTGGACTGTTTGGGCTAAAAATAAGAAACTACACTTTAAGCCTCTCCATGTAACCTTTAAAGGTGGTTTCTACTAACCCAAAAGTGAGAAAGGAGGTTTATTTCAATACATCTCCTAATTTCTGAATCCGTTAGCAACATGATGTCTCTACCATGTAAAATGCCTGCATTGTTAACCAGGATATCAACAGGTCCAATTTCCCTTTTTACTTGGGAAGCAAGTAGCTTGACTTCGTGCTCGTTACTACAATCACAGTAGTATGACAGAGCATCTGTATCCATGGATCGAATAAGGGCTGCTGTCCTCTCAGCTGATTCTACAACAACAACAACCAAAAATTCTGAGTGATATATGACAAAATTTGATAAATACAGCAAATAAGTATGCAACTGTAAGAAGAATCTAGTGACATTTCTTTAAATCACAATTCATTTTCAACTTTAAATGACTGTACATTTACTTCAACTCAAATTCAAAGCTATCTCCTTATAAAATTAATGCACCAAGGCAAACCTTTATCATGCACAAAAAATATGAATATATCCCATGTGTGTATCCCAACAAGCCTCTTCATCATACATTAATGTAGTTTAGCAGTGGCCACAAGTGTTGGAATTCCCTGGAGTATGAAGCACTGTAAGATGTAATATCCTGCTGGCTGTCAATGGTGCCCAACAAAACTGACACAGAGCATGTTGCTTTATCATTCACTACACACACCATTTGACTTTGCAGTTTACTTTCTGACTTTGGTTTTTCTCAAGTGAAACCAACTGTTATATTTTAGGGCAATCAGGGAGCTATAGGATCAGAGAAAAATCCTAAAGATCGTGTTAGATCCAAACATATTGACACAAAGTTTAATTTCACTTGGTTACATGTAGAAAAGGGTATTATAACAGTTGGCTACTTCTCTTTAAATAAAATGTTAGCTGATACTTTACAAAGCCTTTACCAAGGTATACCTTTGGAATGTTCCATGATGCATTAGGACTTGAACAATTTTCTTTAATAATTGGTCATCTTCAGAAAATGGGAGTGCTTGGTCATCTTAAAAAGCGGGAGTGCTGAAAACACTCACCACATGACATGTTGATTGTGTGTTACTTACATAAAGCTTTTACAGCTTCTTGTCATTCATCTCATGTTTTTATAAAATAATTGTAGAATCAAGATGTCTGCTCCTCTGTTGTTCATTATCCTAGCTTATTATTGTTACAAATGAGTACATTTTTGTCAGTAAAAACAAGGTAGCAACAATCATTATCTGTTACATAGCACTGATGGGACCCTTGATATTTCATATGTGTAGATCAAAAATTATAAATCTCAATAACTTTGAATGTCACAGTAAAACCCCTAAGTCTTTTCTTGGCCACAAAGTGTGGAGTAAAGTTGTTCAATAAAATTTGACAAATATCACTATATCGAGAGTAAAACTTTGCATTGCAACTCACTAAAACCTACAACATTTACTACTTTTACAAAAGAAAATAGTTAAGATCAGCCTTGCTTTAGGGACGTTACCCTAGCCCCATTAGGGGACCTTACAAAGCCCCCAAACCCTAAGTTGTTTCAGTGTTGATGCATAATTATCTACAATGCAGAGTTGCCTCACACTGTTTGGGAAGGCTTTTAATAATCAAGGCCCTGTATACAAAAGCTCTTGTCTGTCATCAAAGGATGGTTCAGGCTAAGCTCTCCTGCAGTACAGAGAACACCTTCTACAAATGTGTGATGTAATGAAGCTTGTATAGTTCATGTGGCAGCAATAAGCCTGCATAGCTACAATTTCTAATAACATCGGTAAACAAAACAAACTCACCAATACTTCATTGTTCAAAGGGAATTAAGTTAAGTAGTATAACCCTCAAAACTATGTGTCTGAAAGAATATCTCAATATACATAGCTGAATGATGTATGACAATCACAAGTATGCCTCCAAACAGTGAGTTAGCTATGTGCTAATTGATATATATCATACCTTTATCAACATCCCAGATGACAATCCTTGCTCCTCGTTCTGCGAACTGAATTGCAAGTTGTTTTCCCAACCCATTAGCTCCACCTAAAAGCAGTAAACAAATTAGTACATGCACAGACAGCTGAATAGCATATGTAACTGATTAGAAACAGTTGCAACAAAAATAACATGCCTCCAAAAATGTTGGAATGTTGGTTGAAATCACATATTTGGGCAACACTGGCAGCCTCCATTCACATTTTGTGGTAGAAAATGAAACTTAAAATCTGAATTGGGTCTTTAATTGTATGTTATAAATAGATATGATACATTCTTGTTTCTGCATATTGATCCTCTACGATTCCTTTTCAAAGCCAGTAATGAAATTATCTGAAAATTCTACTCATTCTACACATTCTACTCAACAAAATCATCTTTTTTAATTGATAGTAATGATGTCTTACAAACAAACAAGTTTACAAGCAAACTGGCACATGGGTAGTATACATAAATTCTGGGACTGGTGCTCACAATATATTTATAACCTAAGCTTTTCCTTAGGATCTACATGTTCATTCCTTCTTGCTTAATAGGTTGAGGAATGTGGTTTTGTAAGTTATTTCTGGTTTACCCATATTCCCATGTGAGTTTCTTTCCCCCCTAAGTTTATAGGGACCTGTTTATGCCACATCAATACTACCATCCTTCTGTTTGTTACTATGTTTTTATCAACAAATTCTTTTCAATGACCCTTAATATTTAGTCTAGGTCTTGACTTGACTTGTTTATAAATATACTGTAAGTCCTGTTTTGTTTTTGCCTCTTATTCCTTTTCTTCACTTAAATACCAATTTTCTTCCTTGTTGTGTTATCGCTCTTTACTGTAGCCATACACTCCCAACTATCTATTTTGCATATTTCTTTAACACTTCAACAACTTCTGATTTCCTGGAAAGTGACTTTCTACTCACATTTGCTAAGGCTAAAATTGCTTTGAACATAGTCCAATCAAAGTAGAAAGTATGGTACTATGAATGTAGGGTTTCATATTTTTATCTTTAACCCATTTCAAACCCCTCTCCTACCTTTTCCCCTATTACAAACTCCTCAGTGAGCCAAGAAAATTGATGGTTTTTATAAGAGGAATATAGGGTATAAATGGGCCCATGCTAAACCCCAACATCTAATTTAACCTTTTGCTATCAGTTTTGGCGACAGATACAAAAATTTGCATACCCATCACGGTTTCGCTCCTAGTGGGAATAGAGACTCCTGGAACATATTACAGTTATTACAGTTAATACATTCTTATTTATAAAATAAAGTATACACATTAAACTTCGGCTAGCAAAGAAATAATCTTGACAACTTTTACAGAAAATTCTCTGGAGGATATAAATGATGCTCTGGGCAAAAATAAGTATCAGATGATATGGAAACGTAAGAAACAAGAAATTCTTGTTCATAGCATGGCAAATAAGCCTGATCTAGATTATACAACATCTGCAGAAATGTGCTCATGTTTATTCCATTACAAACTTTAACTCTACATGTAGTTATAAATACTTGGAAGTGTGACTTCTTACATATTAGTGCAAGTGGTGCATAAATTACTCAATATCATAAACTGCACATTCTTATATTCCAATTGATACCAAATATGGTTAGTTTTAACAATTTCAAAATGTGATGTAGAAGTTCACGTTTTCATGGCATTGCCTATTTGTTGATGTTGTACATAATCAATAATGGTAACCATAGAGTTTACAACTATAAGAGAGTATTTTGTTGGAGGTGTGAAAGCAAACACCTTGTGGTACATTTGCCTACTTTTCTTGCTAAAGGAATGCAGACAAATTATCATTATGACCTATAATTTTTATTATTTGATATAAGCCTATGTCACAGCTCCTTTTTACAGCTGTTTGAAAGGAATCACAAATCTGTGTACAACTCAAAAATTTGGACTAAAGGGTTGAACTTAGCTGAAGCTCAAAGAATCCTGGTACTTGAAGTTGATTGCAACTAGTTGCTCAAGATTCTGCTTAAGGAAGTATAAAGTATTAGTAAAACAAATGCAATCATTAACACAAATGGATCAATAAAGGTTCACACTTAAATGGGAGTGCCAGATGTGTGCGATGCAAACATCTCAGTGTCAAGAAAAAAATCAACATACAACTCAGTAAAAATTACATAGCACAACTATTGCATGCATG
>JAAAKL020001981.1:0-28044 GCA_010016065.2 Carybdea cf. marsupialis auct. non (Linnaeus, 1758)
CTATAAATATATGTATAGCATTTATGCATGTATAGTTGTTCGAGAATAAGGTAATGATAACTTTATATATCATATAAATATATTTTATATATGAGAATTTTAAAAGCCATCACACTATAATATGTATGAGTATTTATATACAAATCTATATATAGTTTCAGGCAGAACTCACAAAGATACACACCTCTTTTACATCACAATATTTGTCTTTCTTACATTTACTCTGAAAGTTTTGTGCTGCACTGACGGACGCACAAATGGTGAAACAGTTCTGACTGTACATTATGTGCACATGTGTGCAAAAACTCCATGTCAGTCAATTTTTTTTCTTCTTAATATTTCCATCGCTTTTCGTACGCTCGCACTGTAAGTCTACTACATGTAGGGGAACCTCCAGATGAGATTTGGTTATCGTAAAAGGTCTGTATGGCTAGACAAACCAGTTTTATAACTCATTATTATGGCAAAAGACACCTGAATCGTCTTACAAGTTGTCTTGTAAGCTAGTGCCAACTGTGTCACCAACTACTCTAGAATTTGGTAACAAATCAAGATTTCACTACAGCTGAAGTTTAGATTACAGCATGATAATAACAAAACGGCATTAGCCATGATTAGTGCCCTCAGAGACAAACAACTCTTTCAGCTGTCACAACATGTCCCTTCTTCAAAGTTTTACGAGTAACTTAAACAATATATGGGTGTATATTCTTTCTCTAGGTCTATTAAACGAACCGTACTTTTCACCACAACTTAGCGTAGCACTTGCAGTTTAACCTAGGTGTCCGCAAACTATATCCCTGCTATTCCGAATCTTTGAGCAGACCATCACATCCCCATTTCAAAACACCATGGCTTCTGCAAACTCCAAACGTGAGAAGGACACTTGGATAACTTAAATCTACTACTACTTATGTACCTATGGTGACAGAGAAAGCACTAAGGTCTACAGATCTTGCTTACCCGGTGCATCTGAGAACTTTGTAAACAAGCGTTGACATCCATCAGGTCCACTAGCTAATTTCTCTTTACGGCATACATGCCACAGGCCTTCATTCACCTCGACTAGGCCTCTTTTCCTGCTGGCCCAATAATCGGTCGAAATGCACACGAGAAGGAGAATTATTCCTGCCGTTCCAATGATAAACGAAATAACTGTTGCTAGGCGTACCATTTCCAAGCTGCAGCTGGCTAACGGGATATTCGTCGACGTAACTGTCTACCTTTTGCTACAATCCCTGCGAATGAAAATCAACGCTGGTTTGCGGTTGCCGATTTTCGTAATAAGGATAGAACTGTGGCAGTTCCCAGAGGTCTACCTATTTCAATCTGTCACGTCATCAAGACTCAATTATCTAAACAAGAGGCCTCCTTGTCATCGCAGATGCTAACTTCAAAGCTATTTTCTTTATTGCACTTGTAAACAAACTGGGATCTGCTAATCCTGATAGATAAAATCACTAGGCCATTTAAACAGCATGAAAACCGGCGAATTCCTGATCAGAATCAGAGTGTAATTCATCAGATCGATTTCCTTGGTCAGGATTGCCTGCCTCAAATGGCTCAGGTCTGCATAAGCTTTTTGCTGCTGGTGTGAGATTTGGCAACTCGCGGTCTGCGTGCTGTGCGCATATTGTAACAAAACAAGGAAACCACTTCAAAAGGCAACATAGAAGGTTAATTTCATCGAGCTGGCTTAGGGTTGATGAAGAAACAGTTGTCATCACAAAACAGCGTATTTACTGAGACCCTGGACGTGTATTCCCACACACTATACAATGTCGCTGCATGGTGGGTTTCATTGATGAATGAGACTGTGTGGACATTGCTCTCCTGAACTATCGATGTTGTATATTATGCAGCTAAGCATGTCACTGTTTTACATTATACTGCTAAGCATGTCTCTCTATTTATATAAGGGCTTTTTCTTTTCTCAAATTGATGTTTCCCAGTAAAATTGTGATAAAAATAGCGAACTGCTCCCGTGTCATGTCAGAGTACTTTACCTGCCACAGAGTCTCTTTTATCTACTTATATTGATGGTGTTGTCTTCAGTGGGAAAAAGACAAATAGCTGGACACAATTGTAAATAAAACGAAAAGCCAACCATTCGGAGGAAATAGATATTATGTAGAAATCACAAAAGAACGCGCATGTAACGGAAACGAGAAGTTGATAAAATAGGTGACTTCAGCAGGTTGTCTAGCCATGAGAAGAGATATACTTCATTGCATTTGCGACACATTGGAAAGTCAAACATATAAAGTTGTAAGCCTGTCAGGAATGAGTTAAGGGTAGCATGACCATAACCGGGATAGGGTATGGCTGTGGGCTGCTAAGGCCATCGTAATGGCATACATTTAGTAACCCTACCCCTCCGTGATAAGCCATGTCGTTGGAGTACTTGGCTGAAGCTTGTCCCATACCTTGGAGGCCAGTGCTTCGTAGTCCTTATTAAGAGCAGCCTCTGACCCGTCCCAACTGATTTATATTTATTAGGTGTTCTATTTAGTGTTTTGACTGCTTATTTTGTTTTCCTTTCAACATCGTATCTATTGCTTATCTGCCCCCTCCCTCCAAGTTGAGAGCCTACCAACTCGTGCGGCAATAATTATGAGTATCGTGATGATCGTTAGGGAAGATCCTGATTCCTTTCATGAAATTTCTGGTTATTTGCCATTCTACGAATTTCTTGAATCACAAGCTGGGTATCCAAAATCTAAAAATCGTACAACGATGATAACAAAAAGCAAATCATTGCAAATTACATTGCTTAGTTATCGGACCTGTGACCAGAAAGTCTAAGAATCGGTGGAAGAATGGTAAGGAAAACATAGAGAGCATTGATCTGAAGGAAATTATTAAACATTTGAAGTCAACTTATCAAATCGTTTGATTCTAACATACACAAAGCAACCAAGACTATTTTATGAATTTTGGAACACTCTTCCTCCTTCTTTCGATATTTTCACTATGAAACCATTGACGTTGTAGTTTCCTTAAATATGCCTTATCCACTACCTTTCATACGCCATATTTGGAAGTATGCAAAAGTCGATACTGTGTTACTGGAATCAAGCATGATCCAAATAAATAGGGATAATGACTAAGGCGGTTTGAATATATCATGTAAGCTGAGAGGACCTCCTTTTTTATTAACCAGAAGTAGATATAAAAAGCCTTATTTTTTAATGAAGTTGCTCTTAACAAGACTTAAATTGAGAGCTACAAAAAGGAAGGCATAGAAAAGACTATTTAACTTAGTTAAAGATTGAGCTAACAGAAACCTGATACTAAGAACCTTGAAATGATTAAGGTTATTTGGCAACAATCAACAAAATTTTAGATATAAAAAGTTACTTGCATGTCATCACCAATCAAAAGTAGCATCTGATGACTAGACAGAGATCTTTAACAAGCTATTTATAGATCTGTGCTTTCTGTTGGTTAACCATAGCACTATACATGATCAAATACCATGTAAAAATAACTTGCAAAGTGACGGGAAAATAAATTTACCATGGCGACAATTGTCAAATTAATAGATAAGCCTGATTCAAAGAAGGTAAGCGGATGGCATGACTTTTAGAACGTCATGTAATTATTAACATATACATATATACTATATTATACTATAAATGAGTATGACTATACTATATATGAGTATTTAGCTCCCTAACCTACGTTAGGTTGAGTCCTCTACGTTTGAGGCGGTTCCATTGCTGATGCTTCATGCAATGTTTACTGAGCATGCGCAGTTTGAACACTCTAGCATTACACCAATTCTGCCTTGTAGCAGCTTTGCTAGCTATCGAGCTTTGTTAGGATTCTGTCAACAGTCTCTGCTGTACTGATGAGTCCACAAAGGGCGAAACAGTGCTGTCTACAGATTGAGTATATACTATATTACATACGTATCGACAAAAAAGATCAAGAGCTGTAGAATGAAGGTAGGTGAATTGCTCTATGCCAACCTCAATCGAAAGTTAAAACCATTAAAAATACTATTTTAACTCTAACCTGTTCATTACCCCTAACCCGAACTCCACCATGGTGAAAGGGATTCGATAGGTCGCAACACGTTACATCTTGTTTCCCGCGAAATTTGAAAAACAGATGAAGGGCAAAAGGTGGCTTGTAGTTACTTCAAAGCTAATGCTAGTACTTGAAGAAGTGTGCGATACTCCTATACGTCGCAATACCAACAAATGGAAAGGTTGCTTTCGGATTCCAAAAATTTTGAGTCATAACGTGCCTCTTGATTTGGGATTTAGCAAGCAGCGACGTATTTTTTATTTTAGAATGTCTTGTTTACCTAGAGAAGATTTGAGTCTGCTCATGCTTTTGTTTGCAGACACAATGTTGTCAGAGTTGCTCGGTGATATTTAGCGTTGATATGTATCTTAAACTGTTGAAATTGTACAAGCATAGGTTCAGGGCCTACCAAAATAGCTGACGTAATAGGTAGCTGTGCATTGTATGTCAAACTACTTTATTCTTACGTCCCAGTAGGATGATGTCAAGTTAGATTTACTCCTTTGTGTTTTATCGAGGTTGAACATGATTATTAAATTCATGGTTAGTAGATAGAACATGCAGTTTCTCGTATATATCTTGAAGCGCTCTACTGCTGTACATGGGCCGATTACAGCGCCTGAAGGTGGGTGCGTCAACAATAACATCGTCTTTAGCTGAAGGATTCATAGTTTTCAACAGTAGATTGTTAGTGCAAAAGTTGAATTTAATAAAATATATTCTTAATCCATATTTAATTCTTTCCCTATTCATTTTGCATCATAAAGGTTGAACTCTATGAGTTAATTTACTATAACTCCCCACTTCCCTCCTACTTTTACTAACGCACCCTACTTATTCGACACCTCCTCCAACAAAACTAGAACGAGATACGACTCCTTCTTCAAGACTGGGTTCTCTGTTCGTTCTTCCTTTTCATGAATACCTCTAATAGAGGCGATATAATAAAATGACGCTCGACATTGCCGTACCAAAACGAGTGTTAGTAATATAGTGTGCATAGTCAACAGCAGAGATTTTAAAATCTCTGTCAACAGTTATTCTGGTTTGAAAATTAAACGTGTAAACGAGCTGACCTTCCAGTTTCTACGTTTGGATTTGTAAGAAGGTTCTCTCTCATACGCGTCGTGTAAGATCGACAAGTTGATTTCACGTAAAGCCTTGAGTCATGATCAATCATGTAGGTCTGTAGGAAAATCAAGTATTAGACTTTTAATTCCAGTTGTGCTCGTAAGAATCTCAGCAACGAATGGGTAGGGGATGCCTTGCCATACAAGTTACATTCTATTTTTTTAGTGTTTTTAGATTTCTGCCCTTTGGTAGGTCTGTGGCATTCACTCTCTCCACGCAGTCCTGTTTTCTGCCCTTCTCTTCAGTTCCACTTAGGTTACCTTCTTTAACGTCTCCAATTCTTCCATTCTTGTTCTGTTCCTAGGTCTCCTTCCTTCCATTCTCCCTTCAGTTACTTCTTTCAGCTGTCCTTCTCCTCTTAGAACATGTCCAATCTAGTTTTTCTTTCTCCTCAAAATGGTAACAACCAGCTCTCTTCTTCTACCTATCATTTTCAATACCTCTTCACTTGTCTTATCATCTCTCAAGTTGATCTTCGTCATTCTTCTCCAAGTCCACATTTCAAATGCTTTCAATCTTTTAGTATCCTCTTTCCTAACAGTCCAGGTTTCTGCCCCCTACAGCACTGCTTTCCATACCAGTGTCTTCATTAGCCTCTTCTTTAATCGCATCTTCAGTTTTTTGGTTGATAATTCCCTCCTTTTTACAAATGCCTGCTTTCCCATGGAAATTTTCTATTTGAAGTTCTTTGCCTGTCTCAATCAGATTGTGCATTGTACTCGCCTTGGAAAAAATCGGTTGAAGGTTTACACTGACATAGTAAGCTTTACCTATAAGCTTTAAGGGATAATGAATCACGGGGACCAACTGTTGGGTTGGTCACTTTGAAACTTAGGCCCCTTGATAATTAAAGCCTCTGTACTGCGTCGGCAATCATTTTGTAAAGGTGTGTGATAATTTACTCTTACCTGTTGTTTTAAGACTTTTGTTCAGGAAAAATGTTTGAAATGTGAAACAATCATTACGACATGTATACACTATTCGAACAACTCCTCAATTTCATAAAAAGATGGAGGAATATAAATGAATGTTTACATTCTATAATTCCCTGTAATTGGAGGAGGGGTCATAATCAATTTTATTGAACCTTGTTTTCAAGATTTAAGTGATCAGTCCTTGCAAATAATCATGTGAAGATGCGATCAACTTGCCTACTGCATCGATCACAGATTTGATCCTTCCAGAGAAATACAAACAAAGCCATAGAAATCTTACTGGTAAGTTCACAGTCGAGGGCTCCTTAGAGCTCCGTATCGGAAATGTCCCCATCGGCCCACCAATGAATTGAATGATCTAAAAGTTATTCTTTTCAATCTGTTTAAGTTTAATATCCTAGACCGCCACCTGAACAAACGACCGTCGCTTTCGGGATCACTAGGAACTTGCAGGGCCCAAAAAGGTTCCAGAGGAGCCTATAACAGCTGGATATGACCATACGGGCAAAGAGCCAAAATATCGGGAACCTAACGTCGCTCGCTGAAGCATAATAGAATCTTTTGTCCTCTTGCTCGTGTATCCAATCCATATAATATAAAATCTATGGTGAGAATAACTGACTTGTAAAGAAGATAAATGTAGAGTTGTTGAGATCGTCTGGCTGCCATTATTGATAGTTGGTCAAGTTTGATGAGACCCTACTAATGTTAGACTAAATATGCGAGAAAAAAACGACAGATTAAGCAAGAAACACTTCTAGTATTTACAAAATCGTGAATAGCTTTAAATGCCTGGATACCTCAACCATAACCGAACCAAAATTACAAAATGTGTTCGCGTCCAGGCCCTTAAAAGCGCTCATTTAGACATTTGTGTATCTTGACAGAAGAAAACCGTTCAAAGCTAAAATTTAGTGAGATAGGCTTGATCTTGTTTCGTGAAAAATTAGTCCAACCTTTTTGAGGCTCCATGGCTATTTTTGCTCTAAAGTCTTCTCTGGCTAGTCCCATGTACCTCTCTAGCATCCGACTCAACAGCCAAAAAAACTCACAACATACGATTACTGTTTGAGTCAAAGCAAGCACTGATGGCACCAAGGGATTATTTCCCTGTTACGCGGAAATGATATTTCATTTCTGGTAGTGTTTCTGTTGCAAATACCTTTTCACACACATACACAGATACCCACTAGTCTTCTTTCTCTATAATCTATACAGATTTGCTCTTTTGGTCGCCTCAAAGTATTACGGACTGGAAGTCAGCCAAAATTAGGAGAGAAACAAGGTCCAGACATAAACATTTAAAGAGGCTACAGCAAAGTAAACTCGCGATTCCTTGACTAACAATCTAAGGGTAATGCGGAGGGAAAGCGATGACGTCACAAATTAAAAGTTTTGGAAATTGTACGATTTGACTCCAGGTATCTAAAGGCAACTCTGCAATAGGCAATTTCCCAAAATACCAGACCTGTGGTGTATATAGGTTTAAACTAGTGGCGTTTGAATCTCAAAAATCTCTGGTTAAAACGCTGTTGCTATTCCCTGGATCATTATGTTAGGATCCAACAGCCAATAATAAGGTTTTGTTAGAAAGAATTAAAACTCTGAAAAGTTGAAATCTCGGTGTTGGGAAAGGGCATCACTCTTAATTTTCGCCGTTGACGTTCTTACTAATAGGGCAACATGAAAGTTTTTCCATAATTCAAACATTTTGAAAACCGTGACGTCACACTTTCCCTCCGCATATATGAATAACTAAAGATGGCTCAGGGCGCTATAGACGCTGGTTCCCCTCTACTGTCGTACTTTAGTACTTCTGATCAGGCTACCGTCAAATATTTTCGCTGCATGTTAAAGTGGATGCTGAAACCTGCGGCTTCTTGAAGCAGACTAGGTGTAGCCCTACTCGTGGACTCAAAGCTAAACATACTTTTTATGTGGGACACATTCTTGGCAGGATTTTATACAATGATGGCAACTAGCGTTTTCCACTAAATATATCGATAGAATCTTTGACAAAAACATTACTGGAAGTAGGCTTACGTGCGTTGTGAATCAAAACCGACAAAAGTCGTGCTCATAAAATATTAATGTCACTTTAAAAATCAATCGGCGTGATGGCGCAAGAGGTTCAGTCTGCAGCTTTGAGGGTAGAAGGTTCCAGGTTCAAATCCCACTCTGAGTGATTTGAAAATTTGCCTGTTCATCAGTTTGTAAAGTGAGCCATAACACTGGCCGCCTACCCAGTGGGTCATCCTTCCGCGGTCGGCAAATGGGAACCAGTACATACCACATACTGGGGTCAAATTGTTGAAACACAGGGAAGAGGAGTGGTTCCCCTCCCTGCCTTCGGGCTGAAGCCATTTGAAAAGGAAGCCTTCGGGTTGAAGCCATTTGAAAAGGAAGCCTTCGTGCTGGAGCCATTTGAAAAGGAAGCCTTCGGGTTGAAGCCATTTGAAAAGGAAGCCTTCGGGTTGAAGCCATTTGAAAAGGAAGGCTTCGGGGCTTCGGGGCTTCGGTTGAACAGTTTGATTTTCATTTTGACCAGCTCTGCCGAATGCTTGCCAGCTTTAGGTTACTCTTCAATTGATTTCACATTCTTTTGAGGTAGAGTCTGGGAAAATGCGTTAGGTCAAGGGAGATGTAGTGGTCCACAGTTTAAATTTTATTGTTGTTTATGACCACTTGTTTATTGTTGTTGGTTAATCCATGTTTATTTTGAATGACATTGGTCTTCGTGAAATTTATGCTAAGGCCTACATCTAGGCTCAAGTCGTTGAGTTCTTGGAGGATATGTTGTAACTCTGCTATACAACTCTGCTATATTGGCAAAAATGATGATGTCATTTGCAAATCTGAGGTGACTTATTCACAATAGATTGAAATTCCTTTTCTTGTCCAGTCTAGCTGTAAAGAGTTTGGGAGAGTACCTGTTATCTTGTATGTACTTTGTCTTAATGTATCGAGGCATCCTGTCCAGAAGCATTTGGCCAGTTATGGAAGTTCAAAAAATCAAAGTAAATCTGTAACTGAGGCATTAGACACGAAGGGCAAAAAGTTATCTTTCAAAAGTTCCCTTCGTATAGATAAAAAATATGAGCTATTTTGTGAAACGAGCTTTTATGCCTAAAATTTTATTACTATGCGTACCAGGTTTCACTGCCTGGGACGAAAAAGAATGCCACTCTTTTATATATTTAACTATTAAAAAAATTAACATTCTTGTCGTGAACTATTAGTAATTGTCAGCTACCGTGATGGATAAATGGAAACACGTGAATGAGAGATGAGGTTGAGGACTCGCTTGCAATTTTATCGCCACAATGCTATCTGTGCAAACTTGCGTGCATGACAAACTTTATTATCACGCATTTCTTTCAGTTTATTTATGAGGATGATGGAAATGGTCGGATGTAGAATGTAAATAAACAAAGCCTACATGAGGTACTAACAAGATTTCCATGACATTTCAGTGTCCCTCTTCCCCTCAAGACACGTACATTATGCTTCTCTTTCATTCATCAATGACATAACACGCTATCAGTTCCCATCCGCATGCCAGGATGCATTATTTCAGGCTCTCAACATGTATTCACGGTAGTTCCTGACAGCATGTCCTACAAAAACAAGAATTACGGAAGTCTTGTTGCAATACACAAGATATTATTGCTCTTTGTTCTACCACTGCTGCGTATCCCTGTAAATTCTACTCAGGACGTACTGGCTGCGACAACATACTTAACTCGTAAGGTCAGCCTATTTTTTTGCTAGATATCATCATCTAAAAAAATCTGAAAACGGGACTTGGAAATGTGACGTAAGTTGCAAGTAGAAATATTGAAGGAATTCCAGCGCACGTGGTGTGATTCAAGCAAGTGGGGCCAGTTTAGGACAAGCACGCCAAAAAAGAGTGGTCGCTAACGTAAAAGATCTGCATTTATTTGCGCTTGCTAATATGAACTTGACAGTTCGACAGTTCGGATATTCTGTTCCCTTGGCTTACATTTTCAGGTTTCAAGATCTTTATTCCAACTTCGTTCCTGTTTCAATTTTCTCAACACACTAGATTGCCGGATAACACAAGGAACACGAAATCTTACGGTACCCGCAGGAGATAAAAATTCTTGAAATTAAATATAAATCAGTTGATAGAGCATAAAAAATACGATAAGAAAGGAATGCTAAGGCCTCGCACGATAACGAATGTGCTTAAACGAAGAGAGAGTAGGTATTATCGGACGTCGACCAAAGTTTAGCACCACATTGGACCTCAAACTTCTTTCTGTTCACGTTTTACAATAGTCAGTTTTAATAAAAGGGTAGATTGACAGAAATTTTTGATAGCTCTCTATTCTATTTTCAAGAGACATTTTAAATTCTTTGTGCTTTTACAGACCTATTCCAGTCCACGTCCATTTTTGGGTTCTCCCAGGTCCTGCCCAATCAAACGTTCGACCAATTACGCCAGACCAGTTTGGTTGATACACACGAAATAACATCCTTTTAGTATTTAATATTAAAGGGATATTTTGTTGATAGAGGTGGTTCACTTTATTAGTGTCTTACGATTAACAGTCGTCCTTCGATATGCCCTGTAGAGGAAGTTTTCGCTTCTCAGTCCTAGCTTAAACATATTTGTCAAATCATTTTGTAAATTTGCTGGATGTTCGATATAAAGTGGTAGCAGTTAGTGACATACAAGCTTAGTTCCAATTCATAGTCTGCTTGAGTATCTATGCTCCACTCATAATGACTGTCAAGTTTCCGAGAGTCGAAAACCCGAGTTAACCTTTGAAGAAACTTTCATCGTCTTACCCAGCCCTCTTCTGGCTGATTCCTCCTAGAGGGATGAATCCTAGCCAGAAGAAGTTGTTTTGTTGGATCTCATTGAGCTACACTTTTGCGTACTAAGTCTTTGACGGAATCATTCAATGGCCAGGTGATATCATGTGCACCTACGTTCTTAAAGTTTTTTAGCCAAATGATGGCCTCCCGGTACAAATATGGTGAATAAAAGTGACCTTGGTTGTCTCCTCTATTGATTTTCAAACTTACAGGAAACGCAACTCACTAGACAAATCTAAGGTTCTTCCTTATAACAGCTTCCTTGAATGATCAAATACTGACGGCATCCTGGGAAACTGTCAACACGAATCGAAAATGAGGCTATCAATCTCAAGTTTACCAATTTTTTCATCTGCAATCATTTTGGATTGATCTCTTATAGACAACTGTCGTTTCCTCTTCTGACGTTTGCTCTCTGATTCCTTATCAATGTCTTAATTAACTCAGTTAACAAAAAAAGCACAAAATAATCGGCGATGTGTGGATCAGGAAGTACTATCTCCGCTTTCAAAATCTGGCGCAAACCATGTTTTGTTGGTCGTAAGCTGTAGTCAGGGAAGTTTCCATCCATATTAAAGTAGGAAAAATCTTCTGAAATGATGATGGATTGCGCCGTCGCTACTATGGATGAGTGTCTCATGGTGAGCCTTCTCATGTTGCGGCCGATCCTGGAGGGGCACTTCCCTCCACACTTACTATACTAAATTGGCACTAGTGGTCTGAATACGGCGATTTCTTGCATTGTCGTCGCTACTATGGATGAGTGTCTCATTGTGAGCCTTCTCATGTTGCGGCCGATCTTGGAGGGGCACTTCCTTCCACACTTACTGCACTAAATTGGCACTAGTGGTCTGAATACGGCGTTTCTTGCATCGTCGTCTCTACTATGGATGAGTGTCTCATTGTTAGCCCTCTCATGTTGCGGCCGATCCTGGAGGGGCACTTCCTTTCACACTTACTGCACTACGTTGGCACTTGTGGTCTGAATAAGGCCTTTCCTTGTATTATCATAAATAAATTTATTCAGATCTATAGTATTGTCATCTCTACTCGATGACGGTAATGCAGACAACAAATTGCCGAGTGTCACTGGCTCCAGTAAAAAGAACGGTGCACGAGGTCTTTTTCCCAGCTTGCAGGATTTGTATGGCAAGCTTTCAAGTTGGGTTGACATTGTCCTCACAGCGCAGGTATGGTCCTTCTAACTTCTAATTCTTCCTCAGGAGAAGAGAGTCGCCGTCCAGGAACGAAAGCCGTCCAGTAGCCCGCATTTAAAGCCGACCATTTAGTTTCAGAGTAGAACAAAGAAATCTGCGTCAATTCACTATTCAAACTTTCCCGTTCAGCAATGATAACATAGGTCTCTAAGTTTTTTCTCCCACGTTTTGCCACCACATTCTTTAAGTAATGTAATCTATCAATTCAAGTGCCGATATGGAGCACGGGAAGGTGGGGAACTCTCTGTCAAATGGTCCAGCTCTCACAGAGTTCTCCGAATCAAAACAAAATGGAAACGGACACAACTAGCCAGCGCCTCAAAGAAAGAACATATGTCGACAGCGGATACGCAACCGGCTATCGCGGAGCATCTGTTACTCAACCATGAATGTGCCGAGGATTATGACGATTCTTGGTTCACTGTATTTTATAGAGTTCGCTCAAATTTTCATCTCAAATTAATGGAGGCTATCTACATCGAGCTACACAAGCCCGCTGTCTTTAAGCAGAAGGACTGGGTAATGCCAACGGACTTATTTCCGAGTGTGTTGTTTCCAGCCCACTATTAAAGGTAGAAATAGTCCCGACCTCATTATGTTTACTCCCTTACTTCTGCATTCTTGTTGCCTCTACCCCATAAATACCGTGAAATTTGTATACGAAACAGTGGTGTGTATAACTCTGAAGAGCTTCAGTCAGAAATGTTTACTCTGTCCCAAAGAGTATCTAGAAATTTTGTACCGCGAGCAACTTATTCAATGTTGTTTATTCTGTTAAAGAAGTGGCAATAGAGCCATTTTAGTACTCCGGGGGGTTTTTTGATTGGAATGAACAAGAGATTCTCAATAACAAAGTTTCTGAGTTGTAGGACGACAGCAAGATGTAATTTATCAATTTCAAAAATGACAGTGTTTTGTGAAAGTCCTTCAATAGCATTTTAATTCTTGACATACTTACCAGCTGTTTCTATTACAGAAATTTGGGCGAAGGCTAGTAACCACATTGATACTTGGCTCTTTGAAGTAATAAAGAACGATTGCAGTTTGAGAACCAGATCTTAAATATTGTAGGTATCTTCATAGTTTTTATCTGGGAAATTTTCAAGCTGCAAGGAATGGTCATCTGTACTGGATGCACTGTTAGCAAGAAGAGCTGCCCAATTGGTCCATCAGAGAATGTAGACACATTTAGATCAATAAATTGTTTTGTGAAGGTAACATATCCGATTGTCATTTTACTATATGTGTAAGAATGCTACTATTACACAGTTTTAGGGTATGGCGGACAGGGCGGTAGCCCAGAGGCCCGCGCTTTCACATCAGAAAACACTTTTTTCACGTTGATTTCTCTTTCTTCAAAAAGCTCTTCCTGTAATTTGAAAAAGGATGAGGAATAACGACTGACCACACAAATTATACCAGAACCCAATTTATCAAAAAGTCCACAACAAAAAGAAACGGCTGTTAGTGATTTTGATCGTATTCGATGTACACACGCGCTGCACTTCATCTAAACATTATTCCACACGATGGGCACTGTGAAAGCCGCATATTATGTGAGCGATATGGGGTAAGGAGATATGGAAAATAATACTTTTCTTTAGTAGAGCCCCACGTTGGAATAGTGTCCAGGGCCCCACACGTCGGGAAACCGCCCTGCTATTACGTGAACTACTTTATTCGGGGAATCCACGTTTTGGGCTTCGTCCGCCGAAATATTCTGTGATGATACGAAGAATTTTAATCGCAAATCACTAGATTCAAATCTGGTATATTACCGAGACAAGAAGAAACATGTCTCGAAAAGTACGTGTATCACTTTCTCCAATGATTGTTTAAAAGTGTTGTTGTATTTGTGTTCACTAATAGACTATACCTCCTTCCCCCCCGAGACCACGAACAGCGCGAAGGTATAAAGAAGCTTCAACTATGAAATAGGCGATTTGTTGGGCTCGAGAGCAAACAGAAAACTTAACAAGAATTCAAAGGAGGCGTTTACATGCCGGTCCAAGTGAGGTAAATTCAATATGGCTAACAATAAACGGATAATACAAAATGATAACTGGTTGTACTGCCGATATTGGTGCAAGCAAGCAAGTGTTCTTATCAGTCCAGAACAAAACGTAACATGAAAACAAATAATAGTAAACTGATGAACTCATCAAGTGCATTTGGAACACTCCCTTTCCATCTCCACGGTTGTCTCTAGTTTCATTATTTAATCGAATTTTGTCTTCGCTGTTTTGACAGAGAAAGTGAACTAAATTGTACGACTTCTTGATATCGAAGAATATTATAGGAAAGCTAACAAGATATTAGTGCACACATTTTAAGAATACTACTTATAATTGGTTTTTCTTTCCACACTAACATTTCGCTGGGGTTTTGTTACAACACCCAGTAAGTGCAGCCGCCGAGGGTTGAGCTTACTTCTAAAGGGACGCAAACTGAGAGGTAGAGGGGTGTGTTGGCGTGTACCATTTAATGAGTCAATGAGTCAATGCAGTACTAACCAATAAACAGGTCATTCCTCCCTGCGCGCATAGTGGATTTAATCATGGAAAACACAGAGATGTAAACAGTTTATTGGTGGTGCAAACAATAAAACTGCACAGAATAGCAAAAACTTCCAAGCTTTTCAGCCTTTCAAGCAAGTGCGAGGCTGGCTGTCGGGCGCACGACTGTGAGGTTAGTTGATAGAGTCAAGCAGCATATTCCATCCTATATTCGCCACGCGTCAGCTCCTACAAATAAACATCCACCTCGGGTTTCTAAAGCCAAAAGCACTACTAAGCAATGTGACTCTGCCATAAGGCAGCACTTGCTTGAAAACCCACACTGTGCCAAAATTGTACGGATGACCCCAGAGCTAGGTCAGCTTGTCACCTCGCCGTCCTCGAATCCGTCCATATCAAAGCAACCGTTGCTTTGCAGATAAATAGAATTTGTCTTTTCATTGGGCCTTTTGGGCTAACCATTTAGTTCCACATACACTGATTGGTCAAAACAACACCAATCTAGCAGTCAGACCTGATTGGCTATTTTCAAAACACAGTTTGGTATACGTTTTATTGATTTCTTCCTATCTCAATTTGTATCTGACAATTTTGTAATCTGAGGAGTGTCAGACGAAAAAAGCTTTTCAGTACTAAAAAGTTTTTTCGCTATTTCGTGCAGTTTAAAAAAATGTAATCATACATGAAGTATTCACAACACACGCCATATATCTATTGATTCAACTGTTTACAGCAATGTTGCTTTCAACTTGCTTTTTACTGTAATGTTTGACTGACAATGCATTGGGACACAATTCTGACCGTTTGCATGCGGAATGTGGGTAGCTCAAGGTTTAGAAAGTTCTAGTCTATAATAAAGTGAACAATTGCCTAGGTATAACTTGTTCTTATCGCAGCTGAACGTCGAAGGAGTTGCCCTTGCGACCAAACAAGATTTCGTCAAGTCACGTCAAGTTATTAAGTCGCTGACAAACTATGTATCCACTTCACACTTTCACCACAACAACTGCTGGTCATTTCGTAATTTAGCGACGAGAAAAAAAGGCCATAGCACTCGCCAACCTATTTGACGCATTAAAATATATCTGGATTGGAAGAAGCGTCAAAATGACCAACAGGATGACAGATGGCAGGGCACCTACCATTGCAGGCCAGTAAAATTCAATTGTTATCTTTCATTATAAATACAGGACAGCTCAATGCCAACGACAAAAGATAAAAAGCAAAAGACTGTTCTCACAGTTGTGAGTAAAAACAGCCACCCCGAGATATAAATGAGTCAGTGGATACTGGAATTAATGTACACTAACCTTCATCCTTCGAAACAATAATATATGGCAGTTATAGCCACAACCATACAGCCAACAATGTATTACGCTCTCATCCGTTTTACTCTGAGTGCTACGAAGTATCCTTCTACAACCAAAATAGTCGATGGATGAATTCAGTTCAGTTCAGCACAACATAGCAAGTACGGAGTAACAAAAAAAAGAAGTATGGGGTTTGATACAACTTAAATGTTTCGGTGCGAAGTAACCGAGTTCAGAAAAGGGGATGATCTTGTTACTTTTACAAAATATGCATTCAAAACCGTCCGATTTCCACATGCAAAACATAGACAAATTCCAACAATACGTTTGACATCTAGTCTGTACAACAATTTGTACTGGGGACCAGTTTGGAAATAAAGCTAATTAGACCTTTTAATGCTATCCCTGCCATTTGTAATTGAATTTTATTTAGAAGTAGGTTTTATCTTTTGATATATTGTTGTAACTGTTTAGCTTAGTCAATGCTATTTTAAAGGACATCTGACATTTTTATTTTTTATTTTCATGGCAAATAAATACATACAAATACATACTTTAAAAGCGGTGGCACCTTTGGTCATGGCCCAGTCGTCCTCCCCCCAAACCGCCACTGATCATAAGATAAATTTCTCGGGCTTTGAGGATGTACACATTTTTAAGTGTCCTTAGTGCTCGAAGATTTCTGCTATTAAAATCAGTAATTTTATCCCCTATAAATCCGACGTTACTTGCATATCGCCTTGACAGATCATTTTATGAGACTTTTTTTACAGCGAGCTTCGAACTAGCACTGACTAGCTAAAGGCATCACGATCCCCTAAGTGATATTGAGAAACACCATTTCGGCAATAAATTCTTGAACAAAGAAGACATCCCAATTGTATGCGGCCATACAACAGTCAATCTCATCAATTTCTTTTTGCACAGTATATACATTTCAAATTTTTCATTATGTCTCTCCTTGACAAACTTCAGTGTTGGCTACACTTCGGCTGGAAAATTTCTCTCCGATAAAAGTACATCAGCTGAAATATCTATCTAAGCTGAAATGTACGTTTTTCACGACCACGACAATTTGCAGTTAGAATCCCTAGTTATTCAGACCTTTTGGGTAGACAAAGTCTCAATCTTGTGTGCTACTCTCCCCTTATGTTGGCCAAAAAGATGTGCCTAAATAAGTCCGTTGGATGCAAAGACCTCACATCCAAAATTTCAGGACTGGCACAACGTAACGACAAACAACATTTTATAGCTTAGATCCCACTATCTCCCTGATGGGGTACCATTGTTGCTGACCCTTTCTTACTTAATAACAGTTGCCAAAACATACTTCGGTTCGCAGGCGGGCAACCCTAAAATTTTCTGTACTTTGTAGAATTGTAATGAATAGCTTGTCCACTACATCAATAAAAAGAAGCAGTAATGAACACATTGGACGATTTCGCTACTCAAACTGAGAATGGGACACAAGCAACTGACAGTTCTGTCCTAAACAAGAGTAAACGTCAAAACTGTTACGTTCACCACAAAACACGACAAGGATGCGCAGTCTGTAGTAAAGGCTAGTTACTACACGCGTTCTTTGTCTTCATGACACCAAGCAACAAAAAAGAACTATATTGAAAGAAGTAACAGATTTCTACTTTCATGAATAAAATACTTGTACATCCGCATCTGAGAGAAAGTACAAATACTGACAGCCCTGAAAAACAGTCGACCGCAATAGCAAATGGGTCACGCTTTGCGCTTAATGGGTGATATGACATAATACGCGGAGGAAAAGTGATGGCGTCAAAATCAAAGGTTTGGAAACAGCGCTATTTGACTCCCGATACCTGGAGGCAACCCTGAAATAGGCTGTTTCCCAAAATACCAGACCTGTAGTATATATAGTGTTTAAACTAGAGGCGTTTGAATATCAAAATCTCTGCTCAAAACTCTGTTGGCATCCCTTGGGTCCTTAAGTTAGAGGATCCAGCATCAAACAATGTTAGAGAGATTTAAAACTTTGAAATCTTCATATTGGGAAGGACATCACCTCAATTTTGGCCATTGACGTTCTTACAAATAGGGCAACATGAAAATTGAGTCTTCTGAGTTTTCCAAAATTCAAACATTTTCGAAATCGTGACATCACACTTTGCATCCGCATTGCCAGATGCTATTCGCCCTCTATTCCTCTCTATTACGTATACCTGGCGAAGTTTTGGAAATATGCCATCGGGGATAATCCAATAATTCTTACATTGCACCATCAGCGAAAATTCGCTTGAAATCAGCATCTACTCAGATTATTACTAAGACTCTATACTTGCTCTCCAAACTATGTGTTCTCTGCTTCTGGAATCCAAAATTCTCGACCCTCTCCATATATTTACCATCATCTTTGTATGTTTGGGACCTACTCCTCGTTCTTGCCATTCATAAACTGATACTTCTCCTTAAAATGGTACTGGTCCCCTATGTGGTACTGTTATTTATCACTGGCTGTGCATGGCACATGACCTGTCTACCACGTAGTAAGAACTAAAAAACACTAGGAAACCTTATTTCCACCATCTAATTTAGGAGAGGGCATACCTTTTGTCCACACGGCTCCCTACTTCTCAACGTAATTGTAATCCCTGGACGACAGCTCTTCTACAGCACTAAGATCCAAGGAGAGGGAAGTGAAATACCCTCCTACACCAAAACCTACTTAGATTGCAGGAATCATACTACTCAAGTTTCTATCATTTATATGCTACGCCTCCTGTGAATCTGCTTATTCCTCGTCAATTCTAGAGAACTGTCCATTGTCATGCTCCCAATGACGATACCCCCTGTGGTATAACAAATAACAAAGTTTCGTACGATACGCGAACTGAATGCCAACTTCAAAGAAAGGAACAACACGTTTCGTACGATGCCCCAATGCTGACCGGATCTTCTTGTAACTGTTTAGTGTTTTTATTTAGTTGATTTCACTTGTAACAGATTCTTTGCACTGTTAATTCGCTTTATCTATAACAAGTGGGCCTCGCTTCAACTTTCGAACTTATTCTTCATGTTAAAACCAGGCCGAGGTCATTAAATTATCTCTTCTACACTGTAGGGATACATTTTACTAACAAACAAATCGAAAGGTATAGGCATTTAGGGTGTACAAAATGAAAGGAAATACCATATTGCAGCCTAAAAGCTATCCCGATGTAAAACGTATCGACCTTTGAGTAAAACGCTAGTAGCTACAACTGCCGGCGTATGGAATTCCAAACATGACTGAGCACGAAACTGCTTTTAAGCTATTCGAGTACCATAAAGTCCTGAAACATCAGGAAAATCTGGCTAAAATGACCTAAAATGGTTATGATACGATGACGATTGGTATATAATTTGGGAATCCAGGGATGGTATATAACACTATTCCTTCAAACATAATTCAGATGAAGATATGAACTCATGTGGATGCTATATGTACCTATGTACAATTATTGCGAGGCAACTAAGACATCGTTGTAACTGTTCCACTATTTTGCGACCAAAGGCCAACAGTATTAAACACAAACTGTACAAAACAAACTCCCTATCCTCACCACCCCTACTCACTCCACGTTGAATACATAACTGGCTAAACTTTTGGGCAATAGTACCAGTACGACAGGGTACCTGGTGAAATCTACCCTCACCAAATCAACATGATCTCTTTCCGAAAAGAGACGAACGTGATACTATCAATTCTTTATGGGCAATACAAATCAGACACCCATATAAATAGGCTTAGGTGAGTTACTAGTTAGTAACCGATCGCCGAACTACCGCCAGCGAGACGGATCTGGCCGACGCTACTCTCAAACTACGGTTTCCACCGTAAATCCCTCTTGATACCAACGTGGGATGTTCCCGCCTATGCCAGCCATCGAATGAGGAGGAAGATGCCGGCACATACTCCGAATGCAAGAGCAGTTTTGGTCCATAGTCGCTTTCTAGCGACCTTGATTTCCTCCTCTTTCATACGTTTCTTGATGGAGTCGACCAAATCGCTGGTTTTATTTTTTCGAACCTCTCGTTGGCGATGTCGTAACTCTGCGCCTTCGCTGCAGGAAGAATAAAAAACCCAGAGATAAACTAAAAGAAATGTTCTATAGAATTATAATACCGTTTACGAACGATTCTAGAATTTCAAGGTACAATAATAATTGAGAAAATGCATGTCATAAAAACATATCACCATCCACAGGATAACTTAATTAAATCGAGTCAGACCTGCCTTGAATTTTAGCTTCGCACAACGTTTGAAGTTCAGGTAGCCTTTCTTCTTCGTTCGCCATCTGGCTTTACTTTTCATCCATCATTGATAAATATTATACACTCTTAACACACAGACAATTGCTACGATAACGCAAAAAAAATTCTAAAAATGTGACATAGCAGGGAAATACAAAATAGAAAACATGGAAGGGTAGACGCTGAAGCCTTGTATCACTCTTTTCTCCTTTTAAGCCAATTGGACGTAAGATGACTCTATTCCTACACATTAATGCCCTTTGTGGAGGTGACTTATTGAGACGAGAGAGATATCCCTGCTTCATTTCTCTAATGGGTATCCATACCTAGAAAACACGGCAACAATAAGTATTGACACCAAGATAAAGTGTCCTGGATTTAATGTAATATCCAGAACACATAAAAAGCCTTTCAATTGATGTATGCAGTTTTTGTTAAGTTGTTTTATTTCTCTGGTTCCTAAACTGGGGGTAACTGTGCATCTGCACAAGGGCAATTTCGTGAAAATATAGTATTGAAAACAGAATATATATTACCAATGTCAACCCAGGACCCATTTATCCATGGCGTTTGCTCTACCAACTGCGCCATGGTGAGCCCTTATGACAATATGCTACGCTTTTCTAGGTCATTGCTTATCTTCTTAAATCCTCTCGATTCGATGACGCCAAGGTTATACTAGCCAATAGTAACAAAAATTGACGAACATAAACTTCAAAAACTGACAGTAGGATACGTGGATTCTATTCAGTTAACGCCAACGTCAACTTTCTTTAGGTTTCCTATTCTGTTTTAGGTCATCGTTTGGATCCTATCGAGAAGGCACACGGATAGAGCACATTTCATCACTACACTCTCTAGTGAACTTATACAGATACCTTGCCTTGGAACCAGCTTTAGCTTGCGTCGATGTATCGGAGATTGTCTCTGAAATCGTAGTTTCAGCCTCTTTCTGAGAATCTCTGGATTCCTTCTCTGTACTTCCGGTTTTAATCTCATGTCCATGAGCAAAGCGTTCCCTTACGCTACATTCTCCACTACCTTCCTTACTAATGTCTACATGTTCAGTCGGAATTTCATCTTCAGTTTTGACTTTCTTTTCTACTGGTTCTCCCTCCTCTTCCTCCGACTCATAAGTTGGGAGAAGGGGTCTATCCTCGACTGGCTCCTCTCCCGGGATGGTAGGGAGCGGCTTCGTCGGTGCTTGTGATACAACTTCGTTGTCCTCGGGCTGTAAGGTAGGCAGAGGAGGTAATGGTTTTCTAGGTGGGGATCCTCTGGGTTCTACTATAGGTGCTACATCTTCAAGAAAATCCTCAGCTTCAGAATCCGTTAAATCTGATATTTCATCTTCTGTACCTTCATCTGAAGAATCATCCAGTTCATCTACCAAGAAAAATAACCCCACATAACGTTGATCAAGTAGCTCTAATCAATATATTGCTATTGTAATTATTAAGTCAATCCTCGTTTGGTAAAAGTTTTCTTTAATGTTTATCATCATGGAAAACAATTAACACTGTTTCATTGCCCACAGGAAGTTTCTAAAATGGTCTTACTCAAGACATATCTTTAAGGCCATAATTGCAGTTGATGTATTTTTAGGGCAAATCATAAACTGATGCAAAAATGACGCTGTACAATTGCTTTCGTTTGTCTGTCTTAAAAAGACGGATTAAGTGGCACAGGTCTGTAAAATCCCAGTGCTATAGCTCCTATAAAGAAATCACATGTAAACGCTCTTTTATGAAGCAGGAGCTGAAAACACCCTGCAAAATTGCAAGGGTTAGTGTACACAGTGTATATACCTTTGGGGTCTCTATGAATTTTTCTTTAAATACACTACTGGTTATCCTAAATTTAATAGTCGTGCCGTCGTAAGCAGTAAGTGATTCATATTTACTTTTTTGATGATTTTTCATCCTTTGTAATCACGTGCCAATGTTGATCTTGGTCTCCCCATATTTGTAATGAGCAATTTGGTGACTTTCAATCTCGACTATAACAATCTGTAACAATGTTGTTACCAGACTTGGCTTATAGATTTCGTCTTAATAACATTGAAGTAGTATTCAACTACCTGAGTGCATTAACGCATAACGGCAACATTTGTAAAGTTTTGGCTTCGAAATTAGTTTAGACTCCTGCCATCGAATACTTTTGGTTTACCACGCTGGTTTCAAATATGAAGCCACAATAGCATTACATTGTCAGTTTGTGGATTATGTAATAACCGTGGTGACTCAATCCTTAATACTCAACAAGGAGATGCAGGAAACAACTGTTTAAATCTTATCAGCAACTCCATGTCAACTAACCTGATCAATATCCAACTACGAAGGTAAAGGGTGTTCCGGACCGTGCTGCTTCTTTGAGCAAACATACGCCAAATTCGACTTTCTAGTAACTACATCAAGGCGAGGCTCCAAATCACTGTTAATATCTGCTATCTGCTTAAGGCCGCTGATGAGCGGCTGCAAAGGTTTCAAGTTACGTCTTCCAGTTGTAATCGCTAAGGAAAACGTGTCTTAAACTTAGTGCAATGGCTTCGTACACCAGTCTCGAAGGGTAATTGAAAATGCGACTGCACCCTACCATAGTATCTTCGTCCAATATTAACCTTTTGGCCTTTATTTAATTAATCTTAATTTTGCATAAAGGGTTTACTTGTTTAGGAACAAAGATCGAACCAACGTGTTTTCGTGCCTCATTTTATGCCGAAAAAAAATCCTAAGTGTTCCCAAAAAATTATAAGTGATATTAGATCTGAACAACTTCTGGCATACGGAATAAATCCATCGTTGCTTTGTTCCTTGTGAACGTCATTATTGAGCATTATCACAAATAAAACATCCCAATATGATACGTTCTAACACCATCCATAAGACGAAATACGTTTCCCTAGCAAAATGTAAGGGGGGCTTTTACAACGGGTAAAAATAAAGAAACATTACATATATTGTAATCAAATTTCTTGTCTTCGTTCATATCATGCCCATAAGAAGCAGTGTGTCCTTGTACGTTCCAAATAGGACCTCACGAAAATGCTGAAATAGCATCAACATCTTTCGTCGTCTTAATTCTTGCTTTCAAGAACTTCACACCTTCCTTTGGCACCTCGGCGCCAAAAAAAAATTTATCCCAGAAAAGAATACATTACAACGTTTTAAGACCTTCCTGAACTTTGACTAGCAACAAAGGTTAGGAAGGTGCGAAAAATGCAAATTGCCTAATACGGGTTCGGTCAATGCAAGCAATGAACAAAGACTATATCAATTCATAAACTAAATAGCCCCATGGTCTGAAAAAAGAATTTCTTATCAGTTAAACCTGCTTCAGCAGTGGCACTGTTTATCAGGCTAGATGGCAACTTGATAAATGTGTTTGCGGTAGACTAAGAGGGTGAGAAGTCTCCAGAATCATATTACCTGCATCGAGTAATGCCACAATGTTACCAACTATAAATCAATGCAAATGGGCTGTCAATTTACACAAAATATTTTAAAAGAACGAAAAATCTGATGACAAAATTCACAGGTCACTCTCCTACTTAACGGTCTGAAGGGTACGACGGTTTTTTAAAGCTGTGATTCTCGCGCCATTGCCCCTTCTACCAACCTGCACTCTTATCAGGTGTTGTACACAGGCAATACCATGGAAATTTGCGAGCAGAATATTGCGTAATTCTATTCAGCATAACATAAGTAAGAATATCATACAGTACCTTGCGCCTATCTAGTTACCCTTAAACTCTCAGATTTCTGCCAGTGGCATGAATCAAGTCCCAGGGAAAGAGTATGATGCCCATTTAAAAGTTCTTAAGGTGGTAGTCTTGACACAAAGCATGACGAGGTTGATTTACCGGCGCACTCAGCTAATGTACGGATAGATAAAACTCGGTCTTCTAGAGTCTGTTTTGTTCTTAAAAATTCGTTAATCTGCTTTGTTACTTTGGGGTATCTAACTATTTTTATTACACAGAGAAATTCTGAATACAATTCGTGTACACTTTGGATGTCATGTTGATACCCACAGTAAATAAGAAGCATGAATTCCAGCGACAGAAGAAATATTTCACTCCAAATACATTTATATTACATAGCACATACTGCTCAATGCCTTTTCCACTAATTTTTTTTGTCGTGCTTTTTCTGCAGCAATATCTATCTTGTTTTCTTCAATATTGGATGGAGGCGGTTCTTGGGGCGGTGGTGGCGCTCTCCTGGGAGGAAGAGGTGGTGGTACGTCATCCTCGGTTGCATTTGTATCATTGCTTTCTTGTTCTGAAAATAAGAAAGTAAAAAATACGATGGTATGAACTAGTATATGAGATACTTTCCAAGTTAAAGATCTCATTAAGGTACACCTCAAACGTCCACCTGCTGATGTTCTTCCAACACACATTCTTTATTTAAATGAAAGAAACGTCAACCCTACTCTATTCCATTAAAACACCCAACTCTATTCCATTAAAACACCCAACTCTATTCCATTAAAACTCTGAATTACATTAGCACAAAATTGCTTTTGCAAAAGTGGGTACTGTTGTTGAAAAATGGGTAGTGTGGTTGATACGAAATGGCTATTTACTGGGACACTCTTCTATATTCTCAAATCACACCCTAACCAAAGCATCGCGCTTCTTTTTCTGGCATCTTTGATTGTGTCTTTAACAATCGGTCTCTCTCTCTCAACTCTCTCGTCCTTTATAAACCATGCAAACTCTATAATAAAATGGTTTGGTTTGTGACAGGAAAGAACGAACAGGTTAATTAAACATTACAACTCGCTGCACCTTTCAACCTAGACATGATATAGAATGTTTAAAGTGTCCAAAAACCACACATCACACATCTTCCTCATCACTTCCCGTCCTTTCTTCCGAGTAAAAACTGTTCTCAGTTAACTTGCTAATATGATCATCGCTGCCATCTACAACCATCCAAACTCTATTATCAAATGGTTTGGTTTGTGACAGGAAGGAACGAAGAAGTTAACTGAACACTGCATCTCTCTACACTTGTGGACCTTGACATGATATAGAATGTTTGAAGTGTCGAAAAACAACCTTCACGCAAATTTCTTCGACATTAACTGTCATAAACGGTACGCGTATCATACTTACCGTGAAAACATTGCCCACGATCACTACAAAAGCCATTCCTGTGGCAATGAATATCTAAAATTAACTAAAACATTTTTTAAAACACCCAAAAAACTCAATTAATACAACTGTAATAGCAGCAGAAACAGTAGTTTTACAGATACAAAAAATCACGGATGGTGGATCTGAGTTTACACTAAATTATGTTTCTTCACCATTACGATTACATTCCCACATACACTATATCAGTGAATGCCAAATGTCCTGCAATAAATGAGTACTAATACAATAATAAAGAAAATAGAACAATATGAACATTACAAGTCAAAATAAGGCTCTGCAGCTATGTCATATAACGTGTACCTGTAACAGGAGCCATTTAATCATACCTGCAACTGTAGGATCTTCTTCGAATAGTTCCGGCCAAAGTCTCTTAATACCTTCGAGAATTGCAATGTACGAAAATCGCAACTGCTCTGCTGTTTGGATTAATCCAACACGATAACGACGTAAACCTAACAGCACTTGACGCACGTCAAGTCCCTCCGGGCTTCCCTCTTTTTCGACCTGCAGAATAATGGTGAAAGTGGTAGTGTTGTGAAAATTATTTATCTATTTTACATGGAAAAGCTGAATGGAAGAGAAAAATATGAAGAATAACTGCAAAACAAGTTTCTGTCACAAAGTACTACATGGTAACCGGATCAGCCAGCTATTACAAACGATAACCTTGTATTACGGTGCCAATACTATCAAATCACTAAGCAACATGAATTCATAGTATTAGCAACTTATTCCTCTTTTGCAGCTGCCCATTACGAACATGGCCTGCAGTGAAATTGTACGTGTGCAGCTAACGCACACTTTGTGCATGTCTTCGGGCGTCAGTAGGATGCAACAACTTTCTTCTCAAGCCATTTATACACATGAGTAAAAGATAAATCTTATGGCAAGCATTATCCACTACGCTGTTTCACGGATTAAACCTATTCTAGAAGTCCATCGGACGTGATAAGTACCCCTTGAGGATTCAGTATCTCTTGCTAGAAGACAAGAGAAGTGTTTTAAAAGAAAAGTCCTTTGCAGAAGAACTTAGAAAGTTCGTAAAGAACCACAACAGTGGAAATCAGACGGTTCAAGAACATGACATTGTATATTTGATGTCACCCCTGTTTGACCTTATTGACGTACAAAACCAACATTCTATAATTTGCTGCAGCCGTTGATCCTTCAAGGTATCATTTTATCTTCGCCGTTCATAAACCATGAGAAATTAAGTTCCAGGATATCTCCTTTTTCCAAAGTATTGATACGAGATTGGATGCTTTTTGCTATTAGTTTAAAGAAGCATGTTTATTTCTAATGAAATCAATTCCCAGACGTTAACCACCCCATCTGCTTCCCTATTCCTGCAAATGACTTACTCGCTTTTGCGTTGTTAATTTACTACATGCTACTATAAAATATTTGATTAGCTTCATCTTTTTCTTTATTTGATTACAAACGACTGCTGTTAGTTTCATTACACTCGGAGGATGAAGGAAACATAAGACGTTAAGGGGAAATGTTTTCCTATAACCTCTATTTACAAGATGCATATCGTATGTGTGGTATGCTTGATTTGAAAACGAAACTAAGCAGGCTACTTTAATGCCCTTTCTGGCAAGGGACTTCATTAAATCAGGGCTGCTATCATAATGATCAGAATTTGGTGCCAAATTTCCAAGAGAGAGATATCATTAGCACTTACTTCCCTCTGCATAGCCGTGGAGAGAAAAAACCGTTATACAAAATGAAGGTTCTGAACTTCCTGAACTTCTCTTTTAACCTAAAGCAAGCTTTGATTAAATTACAAAGTTTACTTCTATACCTAAAAATGGCCGTAACAACTTGCTGCTGATCAATGACAATTCCGCTCCCTTACGGCGGTGCGTCCATCGAATCATCTAATGATTGCATCTTTTACGTATGAGAACAAGGACTTGCTATGTGGTCCATTTTGACGCACATTTCCATTAGCAAGAAGGATGCTATCACAATTTAGAACTAAGGATTGCAGATATAATATAAACTGGTGACGTGAATTTCTATTCACCGTAATAATCACGAGTAGTTTCTTTAAAAAAATGTTTGCCAACAAAAGAAGTTTTTACATTACTAAAGAGTTATAAGTTGACAGAATAAAACATGCGTACCTTTGCTAATGCTGCGTCGACCAAGCAAAATGTACCGGAGCGTCCAATGCCCGCACTAATAAAAATAATTCATGCAAAAAGATCGCTAAAACGTGAATACAATATACATACTAGACCCACAACTATCAATCAAAAAAAGGTCGGCATACTACAACGACAGAAATACATTTGGTTTCCCCAATTTTTAAATCCCACTTTGCATTTGTTCTGTTTGATGGCAAAACCAACATTTTACTTCATGACTATACACAATCTGATTTCTCATACCAAAGAGGGTTTTTCTGGTCACTACTGACCTGGATGCTAACAAAGTGCTGTAACTACTGGTGGATCACCGGGTAGGGGAGCAAAAGGGCTCCTTACAAAAATGCTTCTTACAAACTCACATTACACATTAAAAATAATAACGTTATCAATACAAAGTATATATATGTTGTATCAACCACGTCCTTTGGACCCTGTGTGTGACATCCACCCAATCCCTCCCAGT